>VXCM01004648.1:0-41458 GCA_014773175.1 Lucifuga dentata | reverse complement strand
TATCGGTAGAAGGATGCTGAGGTTGGAACTGCCAGGCAGGAGGCCTAGAGGAAGACCAAAGAGGAGATTTATGGATGTAGTGAAAGAGGACATGAAGTTAGTTGGTGTGAGAGAAGAGGAGGCAGAGGATAGGGTTAGATGGAGGCAGATGATTCGCTGTGGTGACCCCTGAAGGGAAAGCCGAAAGGAAAAGAAGAAGACAGTAGAAGACAGATGCCAAATCAGATATAGATGACAATGGAGGAAAAAGCAATCTTTTTAAAGTTTTTTAAACGATGGAAAAAACCAATGGAAAAAACAAAGACTTCAGCCAGAGTCTTCTCTTTCTCATGATTGGTACCCTGGTCTCCATCAATAACAAAACATTAAAGTTTTAACGTGCATTCTGGGCTATGTGATCCTTTGATGCATTTGGGTGCGCTTGCTCCTCAGTGTACCAGCTCTTCATTTGACCTTTCTCACCCCAAAACAATAATAAAAGCTATGTGAGCCTAATTAATCACCAGTGCTTCTTCTGTGATGCTGGCTTTACCCAGGTTTATACTGCTGTGCAGTGACTGCTAGAAGTTTTACAGATTAGGTATGAATTATAAGTTTGCTCTCCGTAACAGCACCTCCAGGAGCTGTTATGGCTGCTGCACAAAAAGCAANTTTTTTTTTTTTTTTTGTTAAGGCCAAATCACTGTACTAAATAGCATCTGATGCTGAAAATATAAATCATGTCCACATATCTGTTAGTTTTGTATGTCACTGTACATGAATCAGATTTACTGTAAGTGGCAAAAGACATTCAGTTACAATTCTGCCTATTCTATCTACAGAAAGACAACTAGATAAAGAATGTCTCTGATATAGGTTAGCTGACTTACAGCAGAAGGAGGGACCATTTGTCTGAAAAACTCTATAAAGCAGTGGGACCATACTGTGACCTGTGAGAGCTGTTGTATCCACACACGCACATGCATGAGGGATGAATATCTTGACTCTTTTTACTGCCTCGAGCATTGCTCTGGGCCTGTTTGTGCTGCCTTCTGCTTTTACCATTAATGGTCTAAAACGCAGGACTGGCCCTGTAGAGGCTGGGACAGGTGCTGGGGTCAACAGTGGGGCTTTATCTGTGAAATGTCAGCTCCATGGTGCAGCTCGTCTACCTGCATTCTCGATGGATGGTGACTATGTTATTGGGGGTGTTTTCTCCATACACAGCACCATGCATACAGTGAAGCATAACTACACCAGCATGCCTGAGCCCCTAAGGTGTGCAGAGAGGTTAGTAAGATGGGGAAGCGGGCCTGAGAGAATATTAGACTGTGTCAGGAGAGAAATGTTTTTTTGTTTTTTCTTTTAATAATGTACTTATAGTCTGGTTGCAACCTTACTGAAGAGTACTGAACACCTTCAAAAGATTTTTGTTTGTTTTTTGCCATTTTGAGCTTTGACGTCTCAATCAGTCACTTTTGACCATATAAAGATACAACACTTTATGTGTTTGATAATTTTTCACATTCACATTTCTGTGAATGTAGGCTTGTGTTGCAAGCATCAGGTTTATTTAAAAAAAAAAAAAAAGACGTTTAGAAAATAAAAACTTGCTCTTGGTTTTACTTTCAGTTAAAAACACTTGTTAGTTAAGACCTGTGACAGAAAGTTTAGTTCTTTGAAATTGGGGTTTTCCCTATTATTTCATTTGCAAAAGTTCATTCGCAAAAACAGATAAACTCAAATTTTATAAATTTGTAAATTCATATTTTTATTTGTGCATTCCAGGCAATATCACTCAAATTGTGCATTATTTGTGTTTTGTTAAATTATTATTATTATTATTATTATTATTATTATTATTATAACCCCACATCACGATTTATAATATAGGGACTGCACAATACAACAAGGCTATTTTTATTTATTTATTTATTTAACGGAGTTATCTGTTTTTGCAAATGAACTCATTTGGATTACAGTTCCTGCGTATTATAGACACAACGCACACCATGAATTGTAATTCTCGCTGTTTTTAAGTTAAGCTATGAAAATTTTTTTTCCACAATTGATGTCTGTGCACAGCATGGACTCCCGTGAGCTGCGTTTCTCACGCGCAATGGTCTTCGCCATCGAGGAGATTAACAACAGTACGGAGCTGCTGCCAGGTATCACACTGGGGTACCAAATCCATGACTCCTGCGCCTCAGTTCTTGTGGCTGTAGAAGTGGCTTTCCAGCTTATTAATGGCTTGGACCCGGTGTTTGAGAAAAGCGAGAAATGTTCTCAGTCTGGCATGATAACCGCGATTGTTGGTGAGTCTGGATCCACTCCATCCATCAGCATGTCGCGCGTCATCGGATCCTTTGACATTCCTCAAGTAAATGTTTTTTTTTCTACACAGAATTTGGTGTTAAATTAACAGCTTTAGCGCTGATTTTTGCCCCGAATTTTGTGTTAAAAAAAAAAAAAAAAAANGATAAGAATCAGTACCCAACCTTCTTCAGAACAATCCCGAGTGATCAATTCCAGGCTGATGCTCTGGCCAAGCTGGTGAAACACTTTGGTTGGACTTGGATTGGAGCTATCCGGTCCGATTCGGACTATGGAAATAACGGTATGGCGTTTTTCCTGCAGGCAGCGCGCAAAGAGGGCATCTGCGTGGAATTTTCAGAATCTTTCTATCGGACGCATCCACTTAGCAGAATTCAGCGCGTGGCAGATGTTATCCGCAGGTTTCAACCTTATTGCTTCTTATTGCTTCTCCTCGTGTTAGCAATGTTGGCATTCTTAAATTATCCTCATTTAAATTTGGGCAATTACATCTTTTAAAATAATTTAAAGTTTAATTAATAATAATTTAATAATTTAAAGAGTCCCCCAGGAGGAGTTAGAGGGCCTGGCCGGGGACAGGGAAGTGTGGGCTGATCTGCTTAGTCTGCTGCCACCGCGACCAGGACCCGGATAAGTGGAAGATAATGGATGGATTTAAAGAATTTTCACCTAAATATTTGCAATTACTTTTAAAATAACACTATAACACCAAAGCATATCTATTTATTCTATCTTGGCACATGCATGTTATTCTATCTCATTTATAATAGTTATAATCTCATAATAGTTATAATCTCGGTTATAATATTTGAGTTTTATGATCAAATATATCTTTCCAGGGCCACAGCTATGGTTATTGTGGCATTTGCTGCCTTTGGAGACATGAGGATCCTTCTGGAGGAGCTGGCACGTCAGCCTTCTCCACCTCGGCAGTGGATAGGGAGCGAGGCCTGGGTAACAGACCCAGATTTGCTGAGGTTTAACATCTGCATTGGAGCCATTGGAATTGGTATTCAACAATCTGTCATCCCAGGTCTGAGAGACTTCTTGCTGGACCTCTCTCCCACTAAAGTGGCTGCTTCCCCACTGCTTACTGAGTTCTGGGAGGATGCATTCAACTGCCAGCTGCAAAAACGTGAGAAAGTTGAGTTGCTTTTTATGTAAATTTGAGACCTTCTTGGGTTGAATCCTTAAAGTCAAATCCTGTTTATTCTCTAGCTTCATTAAACTTCCTATCTTAAAATGCATGCAACCACATTTTAATTGATAGGGGACCATAGTCAGGATATTTATGAAAGGGGCGAACATCTGTGTATACTAATACACACCTTGGAGGCAAGGAGACCTTGTGTTGAATATTATTTAGTGATAATCTTTCTGGTTAAATTTACGCACCATATTTTCTTAAATAACTTAGTTTTTTTAATATAGTATATATAGTATATAGTAAAGTAGTATATAAATAAATATATAGTATATATATTTTATAGTTTTTTATATGAACTACAATATACTGTATATATACTGTATATACAGTATATATATATATATATAGACAATCTGTAAAAAAAAAACCAAAAACAAAACCCATACATTTTTATTCATACACTGAAGCCCTGCAGAGCAGTATAGTGTGTTAAAATAAGCAATTTCATTATCATTATAAATAAATAAATAAATAAATGGAATGAATAACAGATTATATATTTGAAACACATGAAACAGGTCAAATAAATTTTTAAAGTGACATATGTTTCATGTTTCACCTTTTATAAATATGACTGTTGTGTTATGCTGATACATGTTGCCATACTATCACTAATATTACTATTACCACTACAGACTAGATAACAAAAAAAGGACAATATGATAAAAAAAATAAAAATATAAAAAAAAAATAATAGTGCCAAATTTAAACTGAAAAAAGGGGTAATGAAGCACAAGGCATATGCAGTATAGAAAGAAATAGTGTTGAAAAAAAATAAATACAGAAATGGCTGCAAAATAGAATGTATATGTGTATGCTATGATGTAAAAGAACAATATAGAAGTATGGGCTGCTGAAAGTATGGGCTTTGGATAATTTGGTGAAAATAATTATTTCATTTCATTTTTCAATGGGAAAATACACTTGCCTCCATTTCTTTACGTTCTTAGGTGGTTCGAAGGACAAGAAAATGTGCGATGGAAGTGAAGATATACAGAAGCTGCAGAGCCCGTACACAGACACATCTCAGCTCCGAATCACTAACATGGTGTATAAAGCCATATATGCAATAGCACATGCCATTCACAATGTAGTGTGTCAGGAAACAAATTCCACAACTCTGTGTGATAGATACACCAGGATAAAGTCCTCAAAGGTCTGTCCAACTAAAATAAGCAAAGGCCTGTATGCTCATCTGTATAATTTACAGTATATTATTCCATTTCATCCATCTCTCTGATGCCATTCATCCATTGCCTTTTTCACTTGATCCACACAGGTTCTTGGTCAACTGAAGGGAGTTAATTTCTCTCGAAATGGTTACCATGTTTCATTTGATGCCAATGGGGATCCTGTGGCCACATATGAGGTGGTTAATTGGCAGAAAAGTAAGAGTGGCAGCATTGAGCTGGTGATGGTAGGGCAGTATGATGCAACACTACCAGCTGGCCAGAGGTTCCATATCAGCAAGAACCTCACCTGGGCAGAGGGTAGCACACAAGTATGGCAATAATTTAAGAACATACAGTTCTGAAATTTGTTGATTATTTTGTGATATCCTAAGAGCTGTGTAGAAAGTAATGTGTAATTGAATGTATTGTATGTTCTAGGTGCCTGTGTCAGTGTGCACTCCGAGATGTCCCCCAGGAACTCGTAAAGTGCTGCAGAAAGGAAAACCCATCTGTTGCTATGATTGTGCACCATGTCCTGAGGGAGAGATTAGCAGCAATACAGGTAACATTTTATTTCTCACACATATTTTCAAGGTAGAAGAAGACTCCTGAAACCCCTTAACTTTTTATTTTTCTCAGATTCCACAGACTGTTTCCCTTGCCCTAAGGAGTTCTGGCCCAGTGCAAAGAGAGATATTTGTTTGCCTAAACCTGTAGAGTTTTTGTCCTATGATGAGGTCCTCGGAATCATCTTGGCTGCATTCTCAGTGGGTGGTGGTTGTCTGGCCATTGTAACAGCGGCTGTGTTCTTTCATCACAGGGCATCTGCAATCGTTAGGGCCAGCAACCCTGAGCTGAGTTTCCTGCTGCTCTTCTCCCTGGCTTTATGTTTCCTATGTTCCTTAACTTTTATTAGTGCACCCTCTCCTTGGTCCTGCATGCTGCGACACACAGCATTCGGGATCACCTTTGTACTCTGTATCTCTTGTGTTCTGGGGAAAACTATAGTGGTGTTAATGGCATTTAGAGCAACACTTCCAGGTAGTAATATGATGAAATGGTTTGGCCCACCACAGCAAAGAATGACTGTAGTGTCTTTTACATTGATTCAAGTTTTAATATGTACTCTTTGGTTGGTTCTCAGTCCCCCTTTCCCCATCAAAAACCTAACCACATACAAGGAGAGAATCATCCTGGAGTGTGCATTAGGATCAGCTATAGGGTTCTGGGCTGTGCTAGGGTACATAGGACTACTGGCTATCTTTTGCTTTGTGTTAGCTGTCCTAGCCCGGAAACTACCTGATAACTTTAATGAAGCCAAACTTATTACCTTCAGCATGATAATATTCTGTGCTGTCTGGATCACTTTTATTCCAGCTTATGTCAGTTCCCCTGGGAAGTTCACTGTGGCTGTGGAGATATTTGCCATTCTGGCATCCAGTTTTGGATTAATACTTTGTATATTTGTTCCAAAGTGTTTTATCATATTGTTCAGGCCAGAAAAGAACACAAAGAAACATATGATGTCTAAAACTTTCTCCAAGAATTACTGAAGTTTGGAAATAATTTCAACTGAGATGTGTTGTACAAGTGCAATACAGAATACTAATCACTTATCCCAGTTAATTAAAATGCTCATATATTAATCAACTAGATTTTTGTAAATTAAATCTTTTCTTAAGTTTGTACTGTAATTCTTATCTTAGTCACAACCATTTAAATACAAATTAAGTGTACATATTGCTGAAAGGTATCTGCTGAAAATTGGCATGTCACTAGAGTTTTTTTTTTTAATTTTTTGTTTTGTTTTTTTACTGTAGTAAAAATGCATCATATTGACTTTCTTCATGGTGTTTTGATATTATAATTGCTATTGAAATAATATGTATATGTAGATTAAAAACAAACTAAAAATAAAATATAAAGCCCAAAAGCATGATTGAAGGAAATTTTGAAAGATCTTGATCATAAAATAATCATAATGTTTCCCGCACATGTGGTAGGCCAGCCCACACAAAATAGTTACCCAAGTATATTTCAAGTCATTTTCAAGGTTAATTCAACACTTAATCAAACACGGCAGAAAACTACTGCAGCATTCAGTGACTTGAAACATTCAAGCATGTCCCACTTCTGGCCATACCCCAATCAGTGATGTGACACTACTAAATGTGAAAGTCATGGCCATTTCTTATTTTCCAGTTCATTCTTGTTGTTGGTATTCTTGTTGTTTTGCCCAAAGAAAGACCCTGGTCCCATTCAAACACTCTACAAACTGTTCCACCATTTAGTTAGCAACTCAGTCAAGTGGAAAGTAACAGTGAATATCTGTGTCCTCAAGAAGACAGGCCAGAGAACATCATTTTGATGAATGAATCTGAACTTTTGTAAGAAAAGAATAGATAAACAACATGTTTGTTGTGGTATTACGTTCTATGACTTATAATAAATGTATGATGCCCAGACATACAGCGAGTTACTTACTGTATTTTACTTTAAAAAAATTGTGAAAAATTTAAACTATTTAATATTAACAGTTCATGATAAGAAAACACTTTTATTCCTACTACTACTACTACTTTGTAAAATTAGCTTCAGCAATAATAACTTTATCATCAATATATGTTTCAACCATTTGGTTGTCACATCAATTCTCACTAATATGCATTTATGGATATGGTTGTTTTCCAAAAATATTACACCCTTTTATTATATATATATAAAAAACAAACAAACAGGAAAATGTCACTGAAAATGTCAGGAAAATAATCCCAGGAAAATGGTCCTGGTTATATATTTTTTGTGTCATTATACTCTTTATACTCAGTTCTAGCTATCAATCAGTTCTAGCAAGATAGTGTCAGATTAATATCCTTCATGTCTCTTAGATGTTGTCCCCACCAGAAGGAAATATAGTAAAAGATGTATTGCCCTCCAAGAGTAAATATACTTTTATAGTGTATACCTATACATGTAAAAATTATACAGTCTGCTGTTCATGATAGTTCAAGCATCAAATCCGTGTGTAAACTTTAACTCTCACGATGACGCTTTTTCCAGACATTACTTTGAGGTTACTGCCAGGACATAATCCTGTATAACCTTCCAGTATCACCCCTCCCCCTCAACAGATGCACAAAATACACCACGTGGTGTAAATTATCAGTTT
The DNA here is from genome assembly GCA_014773175.1 of Lucifuga dentata. Classification (NCBI taxonomy): domain Eukaryota; kingdom Metazoa; phylum Chordata; class Actinopteri; order Ophidiiformes; family Bythitidae; genus Lucifuga; species Lucifuga dentata. Next base: position 33,597 of record VXCM01004648.1, on the reverse strand, counting down.
TAGTACCACATAATGTTTTTTTTTTTCCTAATGCATGAATATAGGCAATTGTGTATGTTTAACATTTCTGAGCAGATTATCACTGAATCAAAATAACATACATTGGATGGTTGATGTATCACTGAAGTGCTACTTCATGGTGCCTCGACCCATGATTTCTTTCTTTGTGTTTTTCTCTGGTCTCAGAAGGATTATGTAACACTTCGGTCCAAACAGTGCCACCAAGAGGCCAAAACTGGAAGCAAGGATGGCAAATATTTCCACTGCATCTGCATATTTTCCTGGGGAGTTGACATAAGCAGGAACAAAGGCCGCCCACACAGCACAGAAGATCAGCATGCTGAAAGTGATGAGCTTGGCCTCATTGAAGTTATCTGGAAGATTTCTTGCCAGAAAGGCCAGCATGAAACTGAGGATGGCCAGTAGCCCAACAAAACTGCAAAACCAACTGTAGACCCAACTACACACTCATAGACTATTTTATCATTGTGGTATTTTGTGTTTTTATGAGGAGTTGAGGAGCTGGTAAGGAAGAGACAAGCCAAGCAATACAGATTGCTGCCTGGATGGAAGTAAGAACCAGAACTGTCTCTCTCTGTTGGATGGTACCAAACCACTTCAAAGTGGCTCCACCTCCTGGCTTGGAGGCCTTGAACACATCAAGCACCACCATGGTTTTCACCAGGATACATGAGACGCAAAGCACAAAGCTGATCCCAAATGCTGCATGTCTCAGCTGGCATGTCCATAGCTGAGGATGGCCANACAAAGCACAAAGCTGATCCCAAATGCTGCATGTCTCAGCTGGCATGTCCATAGCTGAGGATGGCCAATGAACAGCAGTGAGCACAGGAAGCACATTTTGAGTGACAACAAGAGCAGGAAACTCAGTTCTGAGTTGTTGACACGCACCATGGGTGTGCTGTGATGATAGATGAAGATTGCCAAAAAACAGCACAGATGCATGTGCCTAGCAATGAAGCCATGGTCAAGCAGATACCCAAGGGCTCATGGTAGGAGAGGAACTCTGTTCTCTTAGGTACACAATCATCCCACTGGGGGTTGGACCAGAAGTCCTCTGGACAACTGGTACATTCCATGGAGTCTAAAAAATGGGCAGTGTGTTGAGATAAATATTTTATCCTTTAAACTATATTATTGTAACATGAACACCAACCAGTCTCATTGCTGATCTTTCCCTCAGAACAAAGGATGCAGTCAAAACAGCACACAGGCTGTCCCTTCTTTCTGGCCATGCGGGTACCTGGAGGACAGCTCTCACTGAAAACAGATTGAGGAGGCTAAAATGACAGCAAGAGTTGTCACTGTTATTCTCCACCATTTGATAGTGATGTTGTGAGTTATCCACACGGCAGAAGCATGTGTAACTGAATGAACAGAAGTGACCTGTTTGGATTCAAAGTTCCAGAAGATTTTGTTTTCATCCAGTGTGAGCTCTTCACCTGTGGAGGCTGACTCCTTAACCACACCCACATTCTGAACCTTTGTTCTTCCATCAGGGAGCNTTCACCTGTGGAGGCTGACTCCTTAACCACACCCACATTCTGAACCTTTGTTCTTCCATCAGGGAGCCACACCCAATTCATGACATCATAGACTGGAAAGACATCGCCATTCTCATCAAAAGACACTTGATCACCAAAAGATGTGGTGAAATTGACCTTTTCCAAGTAATACAGGAGCTACAATGACAAAATTAATTTTTAAAGGAGATTAATATAAGGAGAGAATACCCAAATGGCACACTCCATGTTGGTTAAATTAAGTACATTCAAAACAGGAACATTTAAGCTTAATTTACCTCATTAATGCAGGTAAGCACTTCGATTTCCATTGTTTCATCTCTGTGGTTAATGTTACCATAATATTGTGTTTCATAGCACATTAAAAAGATAAGACTTTAAAGATCCTGGTACTTCCGAGTTTTGACAACATGGCTTCTTTTAAAAACAGAAAATTATGCAAACATTTTACAGTCACACTTGGATATAGCCAGGATATTGAAGCCTTTTAAAAATTCTGTTTAGTTGGTACCTCATGGTGCAATTCAGAATTTAGAATTAAAAACAGGAAACGGACATTACACCTGCCATGGCTCTAGTCTTTGTAAATCAGCACAGCTGAAAGGCCCTCTGTCTGGCACACACTGCAGCATGTCATGAAGATCATATGCCAGTGCATACACAGCCTTGTACACATTATACTTGGATCAGAGGTCTGACACATCCAAAAAGTCAGTTTCCACATTTCCTAGCTTTTCCTGTCCAGTGCATACTGCTCCTCCAGCATCCACCCACCCTGCTGGAGGTGGTGCAAATCTACACTGAAATGTGTGTTGCCAAAACTGCTTTACCTGAAATGTATTGAAAGCTCATTGGTAAATGAAACAATTTCATTTCTTGCAATTCCAGATCACTTTGTAAAGTTAAACTCTCACTATGTTATTTCCAGAGCTGCTGTCATGGTCACTGTCTGGATCTATTTTTAACAGGAAGTCCCTGAGTCCTGGTATTTCTCCTTGACGAATGGTGATGCCCAGTGTGCCACCCAGGTATGGCATGAGGTGGGGGGGGGCTTGGAGTGGAGCATATGCTGTCCATTCTTCACTTGCCATCCACTGTAGGCCTGTCACATTCTGCTTTACCACCTATGGATTGCATTATTATAATCATATAAGTTCAGCCCTTTGTTTTAGTAATATAGAGTATAGTTTTCTGAATTATATTGTGTTATGGAGTTCACTATCTTTTTTATTAGTTACTCCACTGGTTTATAGTATAATATTATTAAAGTGATGTATGTCAATATAATGGAATTCAGATTAATTTTTTTTTTTTTTTNAATTTTTTTTTTTTTTTAGTGATTTCACTTTATAAATCTACTGATACACATTTGAGTAAATGATTTTAGATAATTATTCTATTAACTTCAGGTAGATCCTTAAATTAAAATCAGATCTCTTCCATGAGGTTCATTATGTGGTTCTCATGTAACCACGTGCTGTTGATTTTCTCATCACATTCACAGTCCTCCTAAATTAATTTGGGTCATTGCTCGAGGGCAAAACCTCTGTGTAGACCAGACAACCGACACCAGACTGAACGAGGTCAGACTGAAATGATCGGGTAACGTGGCGTCCATAATCATCATCACTGACCAACAGGCCTGCCCAAGTCCAGCTGAAGGGTTTTAGAATCTGAATCATAGCACGCACCTGAATGGATAAACATTAGAGGCACAATGAAGGGATTAGTGCACATGCTTATTATGCCTTTACTTGAAAAATCTCCAATACAGGTTTTATATACTTTTCATCTACTCATTGTCTATCTGACACCTTGCAGCTTAATTCATGACAGAGTATGCAGTTCTGGATACACAAAAGAATATATTTGTTGTTCAGTTTAATTCACAACAACATTTTTCTTTTATTGTCGGTTTGAGTTCATGTCCTTTGTCAGGAATGTTTAATTTTCATCAGTTTACTGTATTTTATGGTATATTTTTATTTTAATTTTTGATTTTTACCTGAAATGCATTGGGATCATTCTAAAAAAGGATGGAAACCATTGCCGGTCACTCAGACACGAACATGTGGCATAATAACTCACCTGTAAATGACACAGACTCTGTATCCCAAAATATGATTGCAGTAACAGAGAAAAAAAGTACACAAATTATTTTATCCTAAAAGTTGTTTGCAGAAATAAAGAAAAATAGTACACTGTTGTAAAAATTGTTACATGCACTTTAAGCTTTTAAAGGTCAATTATGTGATGGTGAGATCAAAAACTTACCATCGGCACTCTGTACACACCTAAGACACTGGAGATGGCGATTGAATTTGTAGAGAATCACCCACAATCCCTATGACTGGAGGATTCCCAGTACAGGTCTCATCCATTGTAAACTGTTCCTCTTGACCACTTATTAATGGAAGCCCTGCACGGAATCCAACTGCTAATTCCACACAGTTACAAAGACTGTATCCCAGAGTAACATTAGGTAGCAGGTTGGAGTTCCTGTTGATCTCATCAATAGCAAAAGCCATCGTCTCAGCACGCCTGAATCCTGGAAAGTCAAAACTAACACAAAAGTACAACTCTAACCTGTACGTTTTATTGTAGTATTGTACTTATTTGTGATAATCAAATTAGTTTTTAAATGAGAAAAATGTTTTTAAAAAGCTATAGTTTTGGAGTAAATCATAAGTAGCATGAATACATTTAACTGGTATTTCCATCTCTGCCTTTTGCTGTAGCCCTGGCACACTCACCCATGGCATGTAGGCTCATCTGGCTCTGAGGTAAATGATAGTTCAGGAAAAACAGAAAAGGAGTTAAATTTAAACACCCCACCAAAAACCACATCTCCATCCTTGTGCATCCCATTTTGATGAAACTGTCACTGTAACTGACAAGAGGAGGAAATTGGGGAAGAAACAGCAGAGAACACACAGTAAGACAACATCAAATACAGATGTGACAGCATATACATGTCTAAAAATGCCCACATGATTGTCCTACAGTGTACTCCTTTTCTGAGCTGAGCCACTAAATTGTAAAAACAGTGCTATACCACCCCCTTTTGTTGACTTGCATCGTTGTTTATTCTTCCACACCACCCAGAAAGGGGCAGGGCCTAAGACAGTTGATATGAAATTCCTTTTTTTTTTCTATTATTGCAGAATAATAAGATGTTTGGGTCCACTGAACTGATGTGATCTGGGAATTTTCCAGGCCCTGATCTGATGTCATATTTATATTGTGATGACTATAGTAGATTTATATTCAAAAATAAATGCTGTTAAAGTTTTGATGTAACCTCAAAAGGCACATTTCAGCTGTTGTCAGGGGGGCAAAAAATGTAAAGGCCAGATTTGGCCCATGGGCAACTCTTTGCCCAGAAATAAAGGAACAATGAACACAAAAATGACATAGAGGAAAATGTTTTTCTTTTTCTAAAGTCATCTTATTTTCTTTCTTGTAAACTCAACAAGCTTCTCTATTGTTGAGTCTCCTCCACTCTTTCTCTCTGAATGCAATTTACAGCATAAGTTATTGGCGATTATCATTATAACTCTTAATAATTGGAAAGCACATAGATTAGACTTCCAAAAAATTAAGAGGAACAGTGTTTTTTTTTTATACTTGCACATTATTGCTGCAGTTATTTTTTATTATTCATCATTAGGTTTATGCTGGTTGCCTAATGCCAGTATTTTCAGTATGTGCATATTCCAAACCTTTACAAAACACTATGACCACCTTCTTTTTCTAACCTTAACCAAGCGGTTTAGTTACCTCACCTTAACTGTATCTTACTAATTATTCATTAGCCATGACTACAATCATGAGTTTTGATCATACATTAACCACACTGCACCAATATTACAAGAAAGAAAACAAATGAAAAATATCATTTAGTATAATCTGTGGTTCTGTATAATTATCCTTTGGTTGAAGCTCTGTTAGATGATGGCGTTGCACTGATTTTCTGTTTTTCCTGTCCTATCTCTGGAAATGAGGAAGCAGTTTCCATCTCAAAGGTATAGAAACATACTTTCTGAGAGTGAAAACTATGTTATGTCAAAAACTACTCAGAAAGTTCAGCACTTGTATGTGTTTATGGCAAGGATGTGATCAAGGAGGTGGTCAGGCAAAAAGAAAAATAGAAGATATGATTCAGTTCAGAATTAGTGTATCTTTATTTTTTGCATTTCATTTCTTCTATCATTATTTTTCCAAGTAGACATTTTTGTAAAGTAATTCATGTGTTGTATGTGGGTCATTTATGAGTACATCAGTGGTAAATGAATGTAAAATAGGGATTAAATCAGCCTTATTGTTATAATGATGAACAACTTTTATACATTAGTGGTCGCCTCGACCCATAATTACTTTTTTTGTATTTCTGTCAGGTCTCAAAAGGATTATATAACACTTGGGTCCAAACAGTGCCACCAAGAGACCAAAACTAGAGGCAAGGATGGCAAAAACCTCCACTGCATCTGCATATTTTCCTGGGGAGTTGACATAAGCAGGAACAAAGGCCACCCACACAGCACAGAAGATCAGCATGCTGAAAGTGATGAGCTTGGCCTCATTGAAGTTATCCGGAAGATTCCTTGCTAGAAATGCCAAAAGAAAGCTAAGGAAAGCCAGTAAGCCAATATAGCCTAGTAACACTGCAAAACCAACTGTAGACCCAACTACACATTCATAAACTATTTTATCATTGTGGTATTTAGTGTTTTTATGAGGAGCTGGTGATAAAGAAACAAGCCAAGCAATGCAGATTGCTGCCTGGATGGAAGTAAGAACCAGAACTGTCCCTCTCTGTTGGATGGCACCAAACCATTTCAGAATGGGTCCACCTCCTGGCTTGGAGGCCTTGAACACAGCAAGCACCACCATGGTTTTCACCAGGATACATGAGACGCAAAGCACAAAGCTGATCCCGAATGCTGCATGTCTCAGCTGGCATGTCCATAGCTGAGGATGGCCGATGAAGAGCAGTGAGCACAGGAAGCACAGTTTGAGGGACAGCAAGAGCAGAAAACTCAGTTCAGAGTTGTTGGCACGCACCATAGGTGTGCTGCGATGATAGATGAAGATTCCTAAGACAAAAGTACAGATGCATGTGCCTAGCAATGAAGCTGTGGTCAAGCAGATACCCAAGGGCTCATGGTAGGAGAGGAATTCTGTTCTCTTAGGGACACAGTTGTCCCGCTTGGGATTGGACCAGAAGTCCTCTGGACAACTCGTGCACTCCATGGAATCTTAACAAAATTTAAAAAAAGGGAGGCAAGTGATATACATATAAAAGATATACATATTCTCAATAAAAAATTCCCCTATTTTAAAATAAACACCAACCAGTATCATTGCTGATCTTTCCCTCAGAACAAGGGATGCAGTCAAAACAGCACACAGGCTGTCCCTTCTTTCTGGCCATGCGGGTACCTGGAGGACAGCTCTCACTGCAGAGTGACCGAGGTGGCTACAAGGACAGTAAGAGTTGTCACTGCTAGTCTACAACATTTGATAGTGATTATTATGAGTTATCCACAGAACAAAGCATGTGTAATTGAATAAGTGGGAGTCACCTGTTTGGATTCAAAGTTCCAGAAGATTTTGTCTTCATCCATTTTGAGATCTTCACCTGAAGAGGCTGACTCCTTAACCACACCCACAGTCTGAACCTTTGATCTTCCATCAGGCAGCCACACCCAGTTCATGACATCATAGATTGGTAAGGAATCACCATTTTCATCAAATGACACTTGATCACCAACTGATGTGGTAAAATTTACCTTTTCCAAGTAATACAGAAGCTTTAGATATGAAAAAAATAACAAAGTATAAAAACAGATAGATGGTGCGACAGATTAACTATCTGGAAGATATATAGTGTGTTAAACCTAATTCAGTCATCATAACCAATCCAATTAGGTACAGTAAACACAACACGTGAACTTTTAAATTTCATGAATTTCATCAAAGTAATACCTTTGATTTATTATGTTTTGCCTGTTGGGCTACATATTATTTGGAAATTAATTTGTGTGCCTCCTTCATAATTGTTAACTCATTCCTCTAAAATGTCCTAAGCTTGTTTTCTTGTCACATTATGTGTATAGCTAGGAGCCTGATGCCAAACTTTAATCATGTTCTTTTTTATACTAATTTTTTTTTCTGTGATGATAAACTAATGGACTCAGCTAGTGCATCATTGTGTAAAACAGAATTTAAAAAAAAGTTTCAAGTAAAATGTAAATTGATATATCACACCTGCCATGGCTCCAGTCTTTGCAAATTAGCACAGCTGTTCCCTCTGAAAGGCCCTCTTCCTGGCACACACTGTAGCATGTCATGAAGAGCATATGCCAGCGCATATACAGCCTTATACACATTATACTCTGGTCTGAGGTCTGATACATCCAAGAAGCTTGTTTCAACATTCCCTAAGTCTTCCTTTCCAGTGCATTGTACTCCGCCAGCTTCCACCCACCCTGCTGGAGTTGGTGCAAATCTACACTGAAATGTGTGTTCCCAAAACTGCTTTACCTGCAATATATTAAAGGCTCACACTGAGTTAAAAAAAAAAAAAAAAAAAAAAAAAAAATAATAATAATAATATAGTTTCTTGCAATTTCACGAGTTTGTCAGATTATACTCTCACTGTGTTATTTCCAGTGCTGCTGTCATAGTCGCTGTCTGGATGTATTCTTAACAGGAAGTCCCTGAGTCCTGGTATTTCTCCTCGCCTGATGGCAATGCCCAGTGTGCCACCCAGGTACGGCATGAAGTGGGGTACCTGGAGGGCAGCAGATGCTGTCCAGGCTTCACTTGCCATCCACTGCAGGCCTGTCACATTCTGCTTTACCACCTGTGGATTGTATTATCCCAAATTCAGACTTCAGCATTACTATGTAATGTGTATTTTTCTAAATTATGTATAACTTTATGCAGTGTTCTGTCTTTTTTCCTAATCATTCATCCACAGGTATAATCTAAGTTTTCACAATATTAATAGCCAAATGATGCATGCCAACTTGAAAGATGATGTTAGGATGATTTTTTTTTTTTTTTTTTTTTGTTAAATGATCTCCTTCTTTAAACACAGAAAGGCCTTTTATCAAATGATAGCAAAAAAATCCTCAAGGTAATAACTTCTTTTGTGGTTAAGGGCTCATAAGGGCATAAGACCACTTACAATAGCTTATCATTTTGTAATTAAAGGATGACATTTTTCAGTTTTGATTAATACACGTTATTGATAATTAACATTTATACTGTTTTAGAGTTTTTAAATTATTGGATCCTTACACTAAAACGGATTTCAATGCAAACCTCTTTCATTAGGTGAATTATGTGGCTCTCATGTGAAAACACAATGACCACACGAGCTGTGGATTTCCTCATCACATCCACAATCCTCCTAAGTTCAGTTGGATCATTGTTCAAGGGCAAAACCTCTGAGTAGGCCAGGCAACCGGCACCAGACTGAAGCAAGTCAGATTGAAAAGATCGAGTAACATGGAGTCCGTAGTCATCATCACTGACCAACAGGCCTGCCCAAGTCCAGCCGAAGTGTTTTANGTAACATGGAGTCCGTAGTCATCATCACTGACCAACAGGCCTGCCCAAGTCCAGCCGAAGTGTTTTATAATCTGAATCATTGCACGCACCTAAGTGGATAAACATTAGAGTCATTAGTAGCTTGAATATGGTTTTAGTGGAAAATATCCAGTACAGATTTTATATTAAAACTTTTTCTGTTATTATCTGGTACCATTCAGCTCCAATAATGATACAGAGTATGTGATCACAAATGTGTCCGAGTTTTACCTGAAAATCATCACTGGGGATTGTTCTAAAGAAGGATGGAAACTGTTGGCGGTCACTCAGGCAGGAACATGTGGCAAAATAACTCACCTGTAAATGACACAGACCTTGTATCCTAAAATATGGTTGCAGTAATAGAGAAAAAAGTACACAAAATATTATATACTCTGTCAGCTCTTCAAGGTTAACTATTCTTCTAAATTATCAAAAAATGCCTGATGGTAAGATGGAAAACTTACCATAGGTACTCTGTATAAACCTAAGACACTGGAGACGGCAATGGAACTCGTAGAAGTAGAATCACCCACAATACCCAAAACTGGAGGATTTCCAATACATGTCTCATTCAATATAAACTGTGTCTCTTGACTACTGATTAATGACAGTGCTGCACGAAATCCAACTGCTAATTTGGCACAGTTATCATAAAGACTGTATCCCAGAGTCACATTAGGCAGCAGGTTGGAATTCCTGTTTATCTCATCAATAGCAAAGGCCATTGTTTGAGCACGCCTGAATCCTAGAAAGTCAAAACTAACACAGAAAGTTCCACCTTTTACTCAAAATACCTCTTATCATTTTTGTCATGTAATTATTTATAATTATTAAAATTTGTTACACTTAATTTTTTGCAGATATCTGCAATGAAAGTGATTCATAAAATGAAAAAAAAAGAAACATTGTTTCTCAGTCATTTATGCATAACATAAAAAAATTAGACTAATAAGACTGATCTACCCCCGTTCTGCTGTAATCTGACAGACTCACGTGTGGCAGGTAGGCTTTTCCGGCTTTGAGGTAAATGACAGCTCAGGAAAAACAGTAAAGAAGTTGAATTTAAACAGCCCACCAAGAATCACATCTCCAGTCTTGTGCATCCCATTTAGATGAAACTGTCCCTGTAACTGACAAGAGGAGGAAGACACAGCAGAGCAACAGTAATAAGACAACAACATGAAATACATATGTTGGAGCATAGAGCTGTCTATAAATGCCCACATGATTATCCTTCTGTTTAATCCTGTTCTGAGTTCAGTCAAAAATTTTAAAGATAGTACTATGGCACCTCCCTTTTGTTGACTTGCATCATTGTTTAATCTTACACACCACCCATCAGGGCTGGAGCAGAATCGGGGGAGTTCCTACGATAATTTTTGTTCATTTTTTCATTTTGTATTGATGCTGAATGCCAAGATGTTAGGTTCCTTCTCACTACAGCAATATCAGTAACTTTTCAAGGTTCAAGGTTCTTTATTTACATACACATCATACATGTGTTAATGACAGTAAAATGTTTTCTGTTGTGACTCGGCCCACTGTGCAAAAAATATGCAAAGCTAAGGATAAAAATATAAAAAAAGAAAAAAAAAATCAGAGTAAAAGTCCATATGGAAAACATTGCTGTGAGCGTAACAATCCCTTTACAGTTTTCTTAAACTGGAGAAGAGGCAGATTAATGAAATTAGAAGGCAGGGCATTCCATAAGATTGAACCTTTGTATATGTAACCAAATCGTAACAGATTAGTTTGACAGGGAGGAGGCTTGAGTTTACCATGAGTGAGTAGAATAATTGTGAAAGTGGTAGTTAAAAGAATAGAGTTCTTGAAGAGATGGGGAAAGGATTCTGTTTAATGACCCATAGACAAATAAGCAGATCTGAAGGTGGTTAACTTGGTAAACAGTGAGGATACCAGACTGATGAAACAGAATTTGAGAGGGATGATTTCTGTTTACACAGTTTATAATATGCATTGCTCTTTTATGGAGCCAAAATATAGAGCTCAGTTTTGTTGGGTAAGTACTCCCCCAAACCATATTGCAATAATAACTGTGTGGATAGATAATAGAATACTATGAAAGAGCGGTGACCTCAGTGTTTAACAGGGGTTGAATTCTTCCCAGTATTCCAACATTTTTAGCTATTTTAGATGCAACTGAGCTTATGTGCTTTTTCCAGGACAAAGACAAAGGGCTGCTTAGTCTGCTGCCACCACGACCCAGACCCCGATAAGCAGATGAAAATGGGTGGATGGATGGAAGATTCATCAAGATGTCCACCCAAAATTATTTTATAGATTGTGCTTTAGCAATGATAAAGTTGATAATTTCGATATTTAAGGAAGGCTCATACTTCCCAGCAGACAAAACATGTTTATACCATGTGTATATATATAAAAAGGGATAATTTGTTGCAATTGAGCCAGTCACTTGTCTTAATAAGTTCTTCATTTAATATCTTAACTACAACATTTGGATCTGTGTGTGAGTAAAACACAGTTGTATCATCAGCAAATAAAGCCTTGGAAAATTTACGAGAGACATTACAAAAATCATTCCTATAAATCAAAAATAGTAATGGCCCTAGAACAGAGCCTTGTGGTACACCACTTTTAAGTAGATAGAAGGTATTCGACCCATTGTAAGACACAAATTGTTTCCTATCATTAAGGTAACTAGAGAACCAATTCAAAGCAGCATTTTGGATTCCAAGATGTGAAAACTTCTGAAGAAGAATGGAAAGCTAACTGTGTCAAATTCTTTAGATAAATCAAAAAATTCCGATAGTACATTCCTTCCTGTTTTGAGCTTTGTAGATAACATATAGAGGTTTTTTTTTTTTTTTTTTTTTTTTTTTTTTCCCTGAACCCATATTGAGATTCATCTAACATATTATGTCAATCCAGAAAATCAATCAGTCTTTGGTCAACAAGTTTTTCCAGTATCGTAGATAGTGCAGGAAGTACTGAGACCAGTCTGACTGATTAAAAATAAATGGATCACCGTCTTTGTACACTGGAATAATTTTTGTTATTTTCAGTTCAGAAGAGACAATACCTTTAACCAAAGAAAGGTTGAATATGTGGGTTAGGGGTTCAAGTGTTAAGTCCTGGATTGATTTGTAAAGCCTACTGGTAATGTTATCAAAACCAGGAGATACATTCTTTGGGTTACTTACGATTTTATTAATCTCAGCTTCCATTTCTTGAGAAAATAAAAGATTCTTTGTTATTGAATAATTCATAAACTTCATAGGATTACTGTTACTTGAAGGAAACTTAGAAGCTAAAATATCACCTATTTCAGAAAAAAAAACAAAAACAAATTAAACTTCAGAGTTATTAGTTGAGGATCACATATCTCCATCAACAGTGTTGAATTTTGATGGAAGCTTAGTAGACATTTTGCTTTTATTGATAATGGAATTGATAGTTAACCACAATTTCTGCATATTGTTATGATAATTGGATAGTTTAAGATTGGCAAAGATTGGCAAGGAATGCAATCCGCCATCTCTTTGTACTGTATTACCCCTAGAAATTCAGAAACTGGTAGTGGTATTAGTCATCTTATTACTTCTCTTACTGAACAGTATTTGTCTTCAAAGTAAAAATATGTATTTGTGAGGATCATGTTGCAGGGCTAGAAAAAGTTGGTGAACTTTGTCTATTATTGGGAGTAATCACAACAAGTAATTTTGGAATTAAGTAATTTAGCATGTCTAATGTTTGAAAACTTAGATATTGAGTCCAAAACCCATTCCATTAAAAATTATTTTAATTGTTAAGATGATTTTGTTTCTTTTAAATGATAGGACAATCAGTTAGGGAAAAAAAGAAAGGATAATAATAATTAAAAAAAAAAGTTTTTCATTAAGAATTTGTTGTAGTTTATAATGCCTTTATTTCTTCCTATAAGCACAGTTTTTAAGTTTTAAAGAAACTTTGAAGATGGATCATTTATGAGCTGATCAGCTCTGCGTTAACATAAAATACACACTGGATCAGATGGATTCGCACACTGAAGTGCTACATTTATGACGTGGTGGTGCCACGACCCATGATTTCTTTCTTTGTGTTTCTCTCAGGTTTCAGTAGGATTATATAACACTTGGGTCCAAACAGTGCCAATAAAAGGCCAAAACTTGATGCCAGGATGGCAAATACCTCCACTGCATCTGCATATTTTCCTGGGGAGTTGACATAAGCAGGAACAAAGGCCACCCACACAGCACAGAAGATCAGCATGCTGAAAGTGATGAGCTTGGCCTCATTAAAGTTGTCTGGAAGGTTCCTTGCCAAAAATGCCATCAAAAAGCTAAGGAAAGCCAGTAAGCCAATATAGCCCAGTAAAACTGCAAAACTGACTACAGACCCAACCACACACTCATAAACTATTTTGTCATTGTGGTATTTAGAGTTTTTACGAGGAGTTAGTGAGGAAGAGACAAGCCAAACAGTGCAGATTGCTGCCTGGATGGAAGTAAGAACCAGAACTGTCCCTCTCTGTTGGGCAGCACCAAACCACTTCAGAGTGGCTCCACCTCCTGGCTTGGATGCCGCGAACACAGCAAGCATCACCATGGTTTTCACCAGGATACATGAGACACAAAGAACAAAGCTGATCCCAAATGTTGCATGTCTCAGTTGGCATGTCCATAGCTGAGGACGGCCGATGAACAGCAGTGAGCACGGGAAGCACAGTTTGAGTGACAACAAGAGCAGGAAACTCAGTTCTGAGTTGTTGGCACGCACCATGGGTGTGCTGCGATGATAGATGAAAATTACCAGGAAAACAGAACATATAAATGTACCCAGCAATGAGGTAATTGTCAAACAGATACCTAGTGGCTCATGGTAGGAGAGGAACTCTGTTGTCTTAAGGACACAATTGTTTCTCTGGGTGTTGGACCAAAAGTCCTGTGGACAATTGGTGCACTCCATGGAGTCTAACATAAAGGAAAAAGATGTTGATATACATGCAGCATTTATTGTCTATTTTAAATGTAGGAAAAATGCAATATTTTTAAAATGTTAATAGAACACCAACCAGTCTCATTGCTGATCTTTCCCTCAGAACAAGGGATGCAGTCAAAACAGCACACAGGCTCCCCCTTCTTTCTGGCCATGCGGGTTCCTGGAGGACAGCTCTCACTGAAAACAGATTGAGGAGGCTAAAATGACAGCAAGAGTTGTCACTGTTATTCTCCACCATTTGATAGTGGTATTGTGAGTTATGCATGGGACAAAATCAAATATAACTTAATAGCCAGAAGTCACCTGTTTGGATTCAAAGTTCCAGAAGATTTGATCTTCATCCATTGTGAGTTCCTCACCTGTGGAGGCTTAGCCACACCCACATTCTGAACCTTTGCTCTTCCATCAGGGAGCCACAGCCAGTTCATGACATCATAGATTGGAAAGGCATCACCATTCTCATCAAATGACCAAATGGAGTGGTGAAACTGACTTTTTCCAAGTAATGTACAAGCTACAAAAAAATTATAGAATGTATAGCCAAGACATTAAAAATCTTGCAAACGGATATTACTGTTGCCTGATTTATAATGAAATTATTCAGAAACAAAGGAAAAAAGTATCATGGTGTAATGACAGGAATTAGAATTAAAAAAAAAAAAAAAAAANAAAAAAAAAAAAAAAAAGAGCATAAATTGATATCACCTGCCATGGCTCCAATCTTTGTAAATTAGCACAGCTGTTCCCTCTGAAAGGCCCTCTTCCTGACACACAATGCGGCATGTCATGAAAAGCATATGCCAGCGCATACACAGCCTTGTACACATTATACTCTGGTCTGAGGTCTGACACATCCAAGAAGCTTGTTTCAGCATTTCCTAGATCTTCCTTCCCAGTGCATAATGCTCGATCAGCATCCATCCACTCTGCAGGAGGTGGTGCAAATCGACACTGAAATGTGTGTTCCCAAAACTGCTTTACCTGAAATAAAGTCAAAGCTCGCTGTTAACAAAAACAATTTTATACCTTGCAATTTAAGATCTGATTGTAAGTTTAAACTCTCACCATGTTATTTCCAGAACTGCTGTGATAGTCACTGTCAGGACGTATTCTTGACAGGAAGTCCCTGAGTCCTGGTATTTCTCCTCGACGTATGGCAATTCCCAGTGTACCACCCAGGTACGGCATGAGGTGGGGGGCCTGGAGGGCAGCAGATGCTGTCCAGGCTTCACTTGCCATCCACTGCAGACCTGTCACATTCTGCTTTACCACCTGTGGATTGTATTACACCTGTTTTACAACTTCAGACTATTTAAGTTCAGACTTTAGACATAAAACAATGAAACATTAAAGGTGAATATAAAACAACAAATAAGAAAAAAAAATTAAATGTAAAGGCTACGCAAATATATATTAAAAAGAATAAAATGGTAAATACTAAGAGAAAAAGCAAACTAATGCATGTCAGCTTGGCAGGAGAGATCAGGATGATTTTTTTGTTTGTTTTGTATTTCATTCTATCAACCTACTTTAAGGCCTTTTAGCAAATGATAGGTCTAAATTATGAACTTACTATTTCCTTGCTATGAACAGGCTCTCTGAGACCACTGACAACAACTTTTCATTTTGTAACCACATGTTGATTGTTTTTTTTTTTTGTTGTTTTTTTTGTTTTTGTTTTGGTTTTAATGATTACATGTAATTGATTTACTAATTTATTTCTTTAAAATGATGGATTAAGATATATTTCAATCCAAACCTCTTTCATAAAATGTAATATGTGGCTCACATGTGAAAACACAATGACCACAGGAGCTGTGGATTTCCTCATCACATCCACAATCCTCCTAAGTTCTGTTGAGTCATTGTTCAAGGGCAAAACCTCTGATTAGGCCAGACAACCTGCACCAGACTGTATCATTTCAGACTGAAAGGATCACATAACATGGTGTCCGTATAGTCATCATCACTGATCAACAGGCCTGCCCATGTCCAGCCAAAGTGTTTTAGAATCTGAATCATAGCACACACCTAATGGGAGAGATGATGGAGGGATTAGTGTACAAGCTTTGTTATGCCTTTAATTGTAAATCTTTACAAGTTTTATATTACACCTGGTCTACTCATTGCCTGTCTGATATCATGTGGCTCCATTAATAATNACAAGTTTTATATTACACCTGGTCTACTCATTGCCTGTCTGATATCATGTGGCTCCATTAATAATTAATGTATGTGGCTCTAGATAAACAAAAGTATGATTTTTCTCAGTAAGTTTAATATCTTTCTTTTAACATCATTGTGAGTTGGTATCCTGTCCAGAGAATGTTTAATTGTTTTCACGTAATGTTTTCGTTTTTTTTTTGTTTTGTTTTGTTTGTTTTCATTTTAGTCTTAGATTTTTACCTGGAAAGCATCACTTGGGATTGTTCTAAAGAAGGATGGAAACCGTTTTCTGTCACTCAGGCAGGAACATGTGGCAAAATAACTCACCTGGAAATGACACAGACTTTGTATCTTAAATACTGTTGCCATAATGGAGAAAATAGTACATAAAGCTGTACATGCACTTTTCTTTTACATTGAATATTCTATGCAAATTTAATCTAATTAAACCAAAAGAAAAACATACCATAGGTACTCTGTATAAACCTAACACACTGGAGATGGCAATAGAACTCATAGAAGTAGTATCACCCACAATCCCCAAGACTGGAGGATTCCCAGTACATGTTTCATCCACCATAAACTGCTTTTCTTGTCCACTCACTAATGAGATCCCTCCACAAAATGCAACTGCTGGTTTGGCACAGTTATCATAAAGACTGTATCCCAGAGTCGCATTAGGCAGCAGTTTGGAGTTCCTGTTTATCTCATCAATAGCAAAGGCCATGGTCTGTGCCTGCCGGAATCCTAGAAAATCAAAACTAACACAAAAAGCACTGTCATTTACTCATGAAAAAAAGCCATATGTATTCCTAACATTATCTGCTACATTTATTTAAATCTGTTATACCTAATTAGTTGTTTTTTTTTTTTTTNTTTTTTTTTTTTTGTTTTGTTTTGTTTTTTTAACAGAGCACTGCAATGAAAATAGCTTATGAAGTAGAAAAGAAAAAAAATATTTCTGAACATTTGTTTTGTCGCATGAATAAATAAATAAAAATGAGACTGATCTTGCCCAATATCTGGTTTTCTTTCTATCACTAACAGACTCACCCATGGCAGGTAGGCTCTTCTGGCTTTGAGGTAAATGATAGCTCAGGGAAAACAGAAAAGAAGTTGACTTTAAACATCCCACCAAGAATTACATCTCCAGCCCTTTGCATCCCATTGAGATGAAACTGTCCCTGTAACTGACAAGAGGATGAAAATGGAGAAGACACAACAGAGCAACAATAATAAGAAAACAACATGAAATACATATGTTGGAGCATAGACCTGTTTAAAAATGCCCACATGATTATCCTCCTGTATAATCAGTTTCTGAGCTCAGCCATAAAATTTAAAGACAGTGCTATGCCACCTCCCTTTTGTTGACTTGCATCATTGTTTACACACCACCCATAAGGGCAGGAACAGAGTCGGGGCAGTAGCTAAGATACATCATATTCATGTTGTCTTGTCACAAAGTGAAAAGATTAGCCAGGTAACTTCTCGCTAAAGCCATGTGAGCAACTTGCAAGTTATCTTGGCTTGTTCTACCACATGTTGAATAGAAATTATTTATCTGAAACACACAAATAAAACCTTACTTACATGCAGTGTTATGTCCGGGTCTAGCATGCCCCGGTGTCGGGGAAACCAGGACACTAGGTAAAATGAGACTGCCCTCTCTCCATGCTGCAGGAAAATGATCAGAAACCATATGATTATAATCATAAAAATTTCTTGTTTATCATTTTGGTGATGGTGGTGGACAGCGCTGTCTAACACATTGGACCAAAATCTCAAGAGTTCAAATGGGTTGAGATCTGAACAAGCAATAATTTGAATGGTTAAATTTTACTTTGATTATCTGACTTTATTCAGGGGTAGGAACTTCAGATTTATTCATAATTTGATATTGATTATATTCTTTCTCTAACAAGACTAAATTACCCATTCAATTATGCATTGTGAAACTGAGATTATGTTTCCAGTCACACTGAGACCATTTCAGTGACACTACACATGAATACGATGTAAGCTTTCATTCCTAAAACATAACTTTGGTTAGAAGTCTGGACTCTGGGTGACTAGAACCTACACAACCAAGAGGCAATAAAGACAGTCTCATCTGTTGACCCAGCAGGAGGGCCCCCAGGCCCTGTTTGAAGAGTCAGTCCTCCTCCCTTTGGTAAACTGCACTTTTTGCTGTGAAGCCTGTCAGGCATCATGAGCAGCCATTAACACAATCACAAGCCCCTCCACACAAAGCCAAACAAATGTCACAACTAAAACATAAAATAACTGAGAAATCAATGAACCAGATCTTAGAGACAAAATGGTAATCCAAGTCCTACATCTGTTGATCAGCAACAGGAGGAGGTCTGTAGCTTTGTTGCTAAACTATGAACAGCTAAAAGCACCTCAAAGTAAATACCTACAGTACAGTCTCAATGCTGCCCTTAGTCACATTTATACAATTAATGTAGTGCCTATTCAAAATGTGCCTGTTTGGAACGGGCCAGACTTTATGGTGCCATAATTTTGTTCTGCACATCCTTGTGACTGAGCTCTATTTGCTGTGCCGGGGTCGGGTTGAGACCATGCCACTGGCGGAGCATATGCTGCAGCTGCCGGAGCATATCCTGCCACACGGACTATTTATCAGCACAGTTCAATTTGAGAACCACTCATCCAAACAGCTTCACATGTGACACTGCACATCCTTGGGTCCTGAGCAATAAACCTGCAGAACATCAAGTTTGTACTCAAGATTCAGTACTCAACCACAGATTCAACCATACTCAAGGTTCTCAAGATATTGATATCAGACAGAGATTCCTGCCTTTATATTTAGAAGATTAAGAAACACTTTTTGAATCTGTGACTTTTACTTTTACTTTAACTCTTTAGCACTTTAAAAAAAAATCTCACATTGAGGATTGATAGTTTTTAAGCTAAACTTGTTTTTACAATCGCTATATAGGCATTAGCTTTGCCACATTGTTTGCACCTTAGCTGTTAATTAGTAAAGTGGAAGTCACTCAGTATTGACTTTTCTGATGCAGTATGTTGCCACTTAGAGCTACAGGTATAGACTCAAATACAAATCAAGAGACAGGTGAAGTAGATAAACACTCTTTACTTCGAATTAGTCAAAAGTGCTAAGCAAGCAGATGGAACCAGGTAATTAACAGTTCCAATGGATGACAGAGCAAATCATTCATCAGTGAGCAGACAAGGTTGGAAACCAGTAAAGAGGTAAGAGAATCAAACAGTTCAGTTGGCATGACACCTGTGGTCAAAAGGCAATTTTACTTTCAGAAACAAGGAAAACAGACAGGCTAGGCAAATCCAAAAATGGTTCCATTCCAATGATTGTGCATGTTTGAGCCCAACATATACAACCCGCATATACAGTATATTACTTTACTGAAAAACAATTTCCAAAACATAAAACTATATTTTTGTTTTCCTGCTATTTTTTCCAAACCCCTAATTTTTCCAAAATCAGATGCTCCAACAAAACACCCCGAATTCAATGGTTTGCCTTCTAATACTTACACAAGATTGTAGATGGTATGGTTGTTTTAATTTCTCTGCAAAAGCCATCTTCTCCTGGGACCATATTTCCNAGATTGTAGATGGTATGGTTGTTTTAATTTCTCTGCAAAAGCCATCTTCTCCTGGGACCATATTTCCTGGCGGAGACATAACTTCTGTGCAGCTACATGTTGGATCGATAAAGCTACTTCAACAAAAAACCTTATAAACATCTTGTTTGCTGTGATGGATTACATATCTCAAGCANTAAAGCTACTTCAACAAAAAACCTTATAAACATCTTGTTTGCTGTGATGGATTACATATCTCAAGCATGTTTTAAGTCTCTACAAGTTGATGTTAATGGCGAACTGCAATGAACTCAAACCAGTGGCAGGCTGGAAGATTTACCACTAAAGTACTATACCTGGGGAAAATGGTTGTCAGTAATGTAACGTATATGTGAATTGTGTGGGGCTCAACCATGCACAATCACCAGTATGGTCCCTTTAGGCCTGCAATCAGAGAAATGGACAGCAGGCTGAGGTCAGGATTAATGGACAGGTAACAGATAAAAAGAGCAACAGATCCAATAATTAAATAAATAAATAAATATGATGGATGGATGGATGGATGGATAAATAAATGGATGAGTGAATGAATGAATAAATAAAATGTTTTTAAAAAGGGCTAAGGCAGGTATTAGAAAACTGGAGAGCATGCCAGGTCAGGATAACAGGAAGACTATTAACAGGTAAATACTTGAATTTTATGCAATGCTTCCAAGAGGACCTAGTAGGGGACAAAGGACAAAACTGGCTGATATACCGGTATGTCAGCACAAGCTGTTTTGGGAATTTGGAGCAGGTGAGGCAGTCAGGTGACTGTGCAGAGGTGGGAAACTCAAGGATGACAGCTGGTGGACAAGTAGTGAACTGCAATTTCATGACTGTATATAAAGAGTGAATGACATGATCGCTGTGGTTTGTTTTGATCTGGACTTATGCTGCATTTCACTGAAAACTGTTTGCAAACAATGTGAGCTTTAAATCACACACCAGAGAAATAGTGTTCAGCCTGAAGGACAGAATGAAGGCTGGAAAGCAGCTAAACTAGCTTATCTGTTATAAAGTGACTACTAAATACTCAGTGAACTTTCTGTTAGCATCCAGCCATTTTTTTCTGATGGGGTTGAGTGTACATAAATAACATACACACATGTATATGTGCAATTAAAGTAATTTAGTTTATAGGATTGTCCAGTATTGAAAATATGTTGTGTGAGGGTGTTGTTTATTTTTGTACTGTTTTAACCCTACAAATGCAGAAGCTGGTACTAACATTGTTCATATAACTCCTCCTCTTATCTGTGGAAAGTACCTACTGTTAAAACATAAGTACTTGTTGTTGAGAATGAGGCTGGAGACACTTAGATGCTACATTTCTGTCTTAGTGGCACCACGACCCATGATTGCTTTCTTTGTGTTTCTCTCNAGATGCTACATTTCTGTCTTAGTGGCACCACGACCCATGATTGCTTTCTTTGTGTTTCTCTCAGGTCTCAGTAGGATTATATAGCACTTGGGTCCAAACAGTGCCACTAAAAGGCCAAAACTTGATGCCAGGATGGCAAAAAGCTCCACTGCATCTGCATATTTTCCTGGGGAGTTGACATAAGCAGGAACAAAGGCCATCCACACAGCACAGAAGATCAGCATGCTGAAAGTGATGAGCTTGGCCTCATTAAAGTTGTCTGGAAGATTCCTTGCCAAAAATGCCATCAAAAAGCTAAGGAAAGCCAATAAGCCAATATAACCTAGTAAAACTGCAAAACCAACAATAGACCCGACCACACACTCATAAACTATTTTGTCATTGTGGTATTTCATGTTTTTATGAGGAGCTGGTGAGGAAGAGACAAGCCAAGCAGTGCAGATTGCTGCCTGGATGGAAGTAAGAACCAGAACTGTCCCTCTCTGTTGGGCAGCACCAAACCACTTCAGAGTGGCTCCACCTCCTGGCTTGGATGCCGCGAACACAGCAAGCACCACCATGGTTTTCACCAGGATACATGAGACACAAAGAACAAAGCTGATCCCAAATGCTGCATGTCTCAGTTGGCATGTCCATAGCTGAGGACGGCCGATGAACAGCAATGAGCACAGGAAGCACAGTTTGAGTGACAACAAGAGCAGGAAACTCAGTTCTGAGTTGTTGGCACGCACCATGGGTGTGCTGCGATGATGTATGAAGATCACCAGGAAAACAGAACATATAAATGTACCCAGCAATGAGGTAATTGTCAAACAGATACCTAATGGCTCATGGTAGGAGAGGAACTCTGTTGTCTTAGGGACACATTTGTTTTGCTGGATGTTGGACCAAAAGTCCTCTGGACAACTGATGCACTCCATGGAGTCTAACATAAAGAAAAAGGTGTTGATATACATATTTATTCTAAATCTTAAATTAAGGAAAACTGAAATCTTTTTAAATATTAATAGAACACCAACCAGTCTCATTGCTGATCTTTCCCTCAGAACAAGGGATGCAGTCAAAACAGCACACAGGCTCCCCCTTCTTTCTGGCCATGCGGGTACCTGGAGGACAGCTCTCACTGCACACTGACCGAGGTGGCTACAAGGACAGTAAGAGGTGTCACTGCTAGGTCTACAACATTTGATAGTGATATTGTGAGTTATCCATGGGACAAAATCAAATATACTGTAACTGAATATGCAGAAGTTCACCTGTTTGGATTCAAAGTTCCAGAAGATTTTGTTCTCATCCAGTGTGAGTTCCTCACCTGTGGAGGCTGACTCCTTAACCACACCCACATTCTGAACTTTTGCTCTTCCATCAGGCAGCCACAGCCAGTTCATGACATCATAGATTGGTAAGGCATCACCATTCTCATCAAATGACACTTGATCACCAAAAGATGTGGTGAAACTGACTTTTTCCAAGTAATGTACAAGCTACAAATTACAACAAGTAATTAGTTCATTAATAAAAATAAATAAAAACATTAATGTTGTGACAGATGGATGGTTCATAGAGTGCAATGTACCTAAGTGTGCTAAACTCAGTTCTGTTATCATCAGTGCTTGAAGTGGACTGGTTACTCACCGGTACGCAGTACCGGGACCTCTGTGATTTTCATTTCAGATTACTGGGACATTTTGAGGAATACCGGAACCTCTCATAAATCTTCCATACTCTACTGCAGAACAACGAGGAAAACAATGGCAAAGATTGCAAGTGGAAGAATTAAATCGGGGGGGGCATGTCTTTATATATATCAGGGATGGGCAACTTTGATGAGGGTGGGAGCCAATGAAATTTCACTATCACAAAGAGCCACACATTAAATAAAACAAAAATCACTGTGAACTCAGTACATACCTGTCAACACTGAGCTTCTGGGACATGACCCGCTCCCTCCCCCCCAACCCAACCCAACCCAATGACCAGCCAATGTGACCAGCACATGGATGAGGGGAGTGCTGGTATCTTTTTTTTTTGTCCACTTCAAGCACTTGTTACCATATTTATCCAATTAAATACATGCAACTTTTAAACTTTATGAATTTGATAAAAACAGGTAGGCAGTTTGATTTTGATTTTTTAAGGTAACATTACCTTAAAAAATCCAGCTGTCACAGGAAACGTTTTAAAATTTCATTTATCATCAGACCTCACTCATACTTGTTTTTGAATTCCTATTATCTGAAAAAAAAAAAAAAAAANAAAAAAAAAAAAAAAAAGCAAAAGCTAATTTTATGGTTGCACTGGGATTATAGACAGGATACTGACACCATGCTAAAGTCCTGTACTTCATTTTTATTTTGCTTATTTCCTGTGATGGAAAACATACGTGAAAAAATTGGTTAATTTATAGCCAAGGTATTAATAATGTTGCAAATGGCTATTACTGCTGACTGCTTTATAATGAAATTATCCACAAACAAATGACGAAAAAAGCATAATAGTTTAATGAGAGAAATAATAATAATAATAATAATAATAATAATAATAATAATAATANAAAGCATAATAGTTTAATGAGAGAAATAATAATAATAATAATAATAATAATAATAATAATAATAATAATATCACACCTGCCATGGCTCCAATCTTTGTAAAAAAGCACAGCTGTTCCCTCTGAAAGGCCCTCTACCTGGCACACACTGCAGCATGTCATGAAGAGCATATGCCAGCGCATACACAGCCTTGTACACATTATACTCTGGTCTGAGGTCTGACACATCCAAGAAGCCTGTTTCAACATTTCCTAGATCTTCCTTTCCAGTGCATAGTGCTCGATCAGCATCCATCCACTCTGCAGGAGGTGGTGCAAATCGACACTGAAATGTGTGTTCCCAAAACTGCTTTACCTGAAATAAAGTCAAAGCTCNAAAAAAAAAAAAAAAAAAAAAAAAAAATCATATCTTGAGATCTGATTATAAGGTTAAAATCTCACTAGGTTATTTCCAGAACTGCTGTTATGGTCACTGTCAGGACGTATTCTTGACAGGAAGTCCCTGAGTCCTGGTATTTCTCCTCGTCGTATGGCAATACCCAGTGTGCCACCTAGGTACGGCATGAGGTTGGGGGTCTGGAGCACAGCAGATGCTGTCCAGGCTTCACTTGCCATCCACTGTAGGCCTGTCACATTCTGCTTTACCACCTGTGGATTGTATTATGTATTATACTTCAGACTACACAAGTTCAGACTTCAGTGTCACTTTTGTAATCATTGTTGCTCAGGTATAATCAAATATTTTACACAATATTAACAGTCAAGTCAAGTGTATTTGTGTAGCCAAATATCACACACAATGATTCAAAGTGTTTTACAGGCCCACACATCAATGCTCTCTGTGTTCGTATGAAGACGAGGAAAAACCCCCTAAATATCTCACTCTATGAGGGAAAACATATGGAAGAAAACACAGGAGAGGCAATTCAGACAGAGATTACCACTCCTCTAACAGCCAGGTGTACAATAGGAGCCATAGGTGAGGCAACAGACGAATTACAAAAACAAAACAATTAAACATTAAAGATGAATATAAAACAGCAAATTTAAAAAAAGCATATAAATATAAAACCTATGTAAATATATATTAAAAGGAGTAAAATGGCAAATACTAAAACACAAAAAAATAAAAAATAATGCTTGTCAGGTGAGTTCAGGATTATTTTGTTTTAGATTTCATTCTATCAACCTACTTTAAGACCTTTTAGCAAATGAAAGTAAAAAAAATTACACACTTATTATTTCCTTGCTACGAAGAGAGTCACTGGAGATCCCTGATAACAACTTCTCATTTTGTAACCAAATACTGATTTTTTTCCCTGTTTAAATAATTAATTAATGTAATTTACTATTTTACTTGTTTAAAATGATGAATTAAGATTTCAATCCAAACCTGTTTCATGAGTTGCAATATGTGGCTCTCGTGTGAAAACACAATGATCACATGAGCTGTGGATTTCCTCATCACATCCACAATCCTCCTAAGTTCAGTTGGATCATTGTTCAAGGGCAAAACCTCTGAGTAGGCCAGACAACCTGCACCAGACGGAATCAGTTCAGACTGAAAGGATCGCATAACATGGAGTCCGTAGTCATCATCACTGACCAACAGGCCTGCCCAAGTCCAGCCGAAGTGTTTTAGAATCTGAATCATAGCATGCACCTAATGGGAGAGATGATGAAGAGATTAAGCGCACAAGCTTGGTTATGCCTTTACTTGAAAATCTCCAGTTTTATATTACCTGGTCTACTCATTGCCTGTCTGATATTATGTGGCTCCATTAATAATTAATGTATGTGGCACTAGATACACAAAAAAAAATAATTTTTGTCAATCAGTTTAATTCACTACAAGGATTTTCTTTCTTTTAACATCAGTGTGAGTTGATATCCTGTCCAGAGAATGTTTGTTTTGTTTTTTATTTTAGTCTTAGATTTTTACCTGGAAAGCATCACTTGGGATTGTTCTAAAGAAGGATGGAAACCGTTTTCTGTCACTTAGGCAGGAACATGTGGCAAAATAACTCACCTGGAAATGACACAGACTTGGTTGCAGTAATTGAGAAAATAGTACATAAAGTTTTACATGCACTTTTTTTTTTTTTTTTTTTTTTAGATTGAATATTCAATGTAACTTTAATCTAATTAATTCAAAATTGGTTGATGGGAAGGAAAACATACCATAGGTACTCTGTATAAACCTAAGACGCTGGAGATGGCAATAGAACTNGATGGGAAGGAAAACATACCATAGGTACTCTGTATAAACCTAAGACGCTGGAGATGGCAATAGAACTCGTAGAAGTAGAATCACCCACAATCCCCAAGACTGGAGGATTCCCAGTACATGTTTCATCCACCGTAAACTGCTTTGCTTTTCCACTCACTAATGAGATCCCTCCACGAAATGCAACTGCTGGTTTGGCACAGTTATCATAAAGACTGTATCCCAGAGTCACGTTAGTCAGCAGTTTGGAGTTCCTGTTTATCTCATCAATAGCAAAGGCCATGGTCTGTGCCTGCCTGAATCCTAGAAAATCAAAACTAAGAAAAAAGGACTGTTAACTGAAACTATATATATATATATATTTATATATATATATTTATATATATATATATAAATATATATGTGTACATTATTTTTTACATGTATTTATGTTATACCTAATTACTGTTTTTGAATGGAGCACTGCAATGAAAATAATTTTTGAAGTAGAAAAGAAAAATAAATATTTCTGAGTAATTATTTTGTTCCGTGAATAAATTAAATAAAATTTTAAAAATGAGATTGATCTTGTCCAATATCTGGTTTTCTCTCTATCACTATCAGACTCACCCATGACAGGTAGGCTCTTCCGGCTTTGAGGTAAATGACAGCTCAGGAAAAACAGAAAAGAAGTTAATTTTAAACAGCCCACCAAGAATCACTTCTCCAGTCTTTTGCATCCCATTTATATGAAACTGTCCCTGTAACTGACAAGAGGATGAAAATGGGGAAGATACAACAGAGCAACAGTAATAAGACAACATGAAATACATATGTAGGAGAATAGAGCTGACTAAAAATGCCCACATGATTATCCTCCTGTATAATCTTTTTCTGAGCTCAGTCATAAACTTTAAAGACAGTGCTATGCCACCTCCCTTTTGTTGACTTGCATCATTGTTTAATCTTACACACCACCCATCAGGGCAGGAACAGAGTTGGGGCAGTACCTAAGATACATCATATTCATGTTGTCTTGACACAAAGTGAAAAGATTAACCATGGTAACTCTCACTAAAGCCATGTGAGCAACTTGCAAGTTATCTTGCCCTGTTCTACCACATGTTTAATAGAAATTATTTATCTGAAACACACAAATAAAACCTTACTTAGATGTAGTTATGTCCCAGTCTAATATGCCCCGGTTTCAGGGAAACCAGGACACTAGGTAAAATGACTCTGCCCTCTCTCCATGCTCCAGGAAAATGACCAGAAACCATATGATTATAATCATAAAAATTTCTTGTTTAGCATTTTGGTGATGGTGGTGGAGAGCACTGTCTAACACGTTGTACCAAAATCTCAAGAGTTCAGATGGGTTGAGATCTGAACAAGCAGTAATTTGAATGGTTAAATTTGACTTTATTATCTGACTTTATTCAATGGTAGGAACTTCAGATTTATTCATAATTTGATATTGATTACATGCTTTCCCTACCAAAACTAAATTACCCATTCAATTACACATAGCGAAACTGAGATTATTTTTCCAGTCACATTGAGAACCTTCTAATGACACCATACATGTGTTGTAAGCTTTCATAATAAAAACACAAATTTGGTTTGAAGTCTGGAGTCTGTGTGATTCTCAGAGCCTACAGTACATAACCAAAAGGTGATAAAGACAAGCAATCTCTCAGCTGTTGATCCAGCAGGAGGCCCTATTGGATCAGTCCTCCCCTCCCTTGGGTAAACTGCACATTTTGCTGTGAAGCCTGTGGGGTATCATGAGCAGCCATTAACACAATCACAACACCCCCTCCCAAAGTCAGACAAATGTCACAACTAAAACATAAAAGAACTGAGAAATCAATGAACCAGATCTGAGAGACAAAAATCCAAGTCCTACATCTGTTATCAGTATTGATCAGCAACAGGAGGAGCTCCGTAGCTTTGTTACTAAACTATGAACAGCGCAAAGCACCTCAAAATACATATACTTTAACTTTAACTTTTTAGTACTTTTTTTTTTAATCCCACATTGAGGACTGATAGTTTTTAAACTAAACTTGTTTTTACAATGGCTATATAGGCATTAGCATTGCCACATTGTTTGCACCTCAGCTGTTAATTAGTAAAGTGGAAGGCTCTCAGTATTGACTTTTCTGATGTAGTAAGTTGTTGTTGTGGAAAAATTGATATTCATACTTATTCTGGGTTTGCAGATCACACAACACTTTATTAACTGGTACAAGGGAAGCAACCATACAGCCCTCACCTTTGTCTGTCCCAAACAGCTTCAAAGATAAGACTCCTTTCACCTCCTTAATATACCTTCATTTCTGCTAAGCACTCACCCTTCCCTTGCCTGTTGGGCCTGCCATCACCACATCTTCACCACCAAATCTCCAGCTGCAAGGCACCTCAGCCTGAGAAGCGTCAATCTTGTTTATGTTATGTCTTACATTTGTCAGGTCACATTCGGTCAGAAATACAAAACATAGTCTCCAAAACATAGTCGCATAGTGATAACTTAAATTACGACCTTGGTTCTCACAACAAAACTTCAGACACACATGTTCAACATTAAAGGACCTTAAAGACCCTCATACAATTTACTACCAGATGGGTCATGAGACCAGGTCAGTACTGAACAACTGGCTTCTGGGTGTAATAAAAAAGCTTCTAGGCCTCTGGACTTAAACTGGTGGTGTTAGATCATGGTACGACAGCTCAACTCCTCAGGACAGGGGCCTTCAACCATACACAAAGATGCTACTGAGTCTGTATGGGACTTACAAATGAATATAAATGAATACATGTTGTTGTTAATGGTGATACATATTGTATAAATCAAAATCATGCAAACATATGAATCAAAATCAAATCAATATTCATAATCAACATATCAATCAATACATCAGGTTGCATAGCTAAAGAGTACATTCAAATTGTCACTCACATTGTCACACAGAGCTACAGGTATAGACTCAGACCAAGAGACAGGTAAAGTAGATAAACATCTTTACTTAGAATCAGTCAAAAATACAAAGCAAGCAGATGGAACCAGGTAATTAATAGTTCCAATGGATGACAGAGCAAATCATTCATCAACGAGCAGACAAGGTTGAAAACCAGTGAAGAGGCAGGAGAAGCCTACAGTTCAGTTGGAGGTTAGGCAGGACACCAGCTATCAAATGGCAGTTTTACTTCCAGGAACCAGGAAAACAGACAAATGAGACAAACAAATCCAAAAATGGTTCAAAAGACCATACTAACAATTGTGCATGTTTGAGCCCAATATATACAACCCACATATGTTACTTTACTGAAAAACAAATTCCAAAACCTAAAACTGTATTTTTGTTTTCCTGCTATTTTTTCAAAACCCCTAATCTTTCAAAATCAGATGCTCTGGCAAAACATCCCAAATTTAATGTTTTGCCTTCTAATACTTACGCATGATTGTAGATGGTATGGTTGTTTTAATTTCTCTGCAAAAGCCATCTTCTCCTGGGACCATATTTCCTGGCGGAGACATAACTTCTGTGCAGCTACATGTTGGATCGATAAAGCTACTTCAACAAAAAACCTTATAAACATCTTGTTTGCTGTGATGGATTACATATCTCAAGCACGTTTCAAGTCTCTACAAGTTGATGTTAATGGCGAACTGGAATGAACTCAAGCCAGTAGCAGTTTGGAAGATTGACCGCTAAAGCAGTATATTTTGGGAAATGGTTATCAGTAACATAACATATATGTGAACTGTATATATTGGGCTCAAGCATGCACACTCACCAGTATGGTACCTTTAGGCCAGCAATCAGAAAACTGGAGAGCAGACTGAGGTCAGAATTAATGGACAGGTAACATGCAAGCAGGTAAACAGAGCAACAGATCCAAATAAATGAATAAGTTTTAAAAAAGGGCTGACGCAAGTATCAGAAAACTGGAGAGCATGCCAGTTCAGGATAGGCAGACTAGTAAACAGGAAAATAGTTGAATGCTTATGCAATGCTTCCAAGATGATATGGCAGGGGACAAAAGACAAAACTGGCTGATATACCGGTATGTGGACACAAGCTGTTTTGGGAATTTGGAGCAGGTGAGGCAGTCAGGTGACTGCCTCACCTGCACAGGAGGGAAACTCAAGGATGACAGCTGGTGGACAAGTAGTGAACTACAATTTCATGACAGTATTTAAAGAGCGAATGATGTGATCGCTGTGGTTCGTTTTGATCTGGACATGCTGCTTTTCACTGAAAACTGTTTTCCAACAATGTGAGCTCTAAATCACACACCAGAGAAATAGTGCTCAGCCTGAAAAACAGAATGAAGGCTGGAAAGCTGCTAAACTAGCTTATCTGTTATAAAGTGATTACTAAATATTCAGTAACCTTTCTGTTAGCATCCAGCCACTCTTCCTGATGGGGTTAGGGCTAGCCGAATGTTAAATCTGCATAGTTTGCCAGTTAACCCTTAAATGCATGAGTCATTTTCCATCCATTTGTTCATGTTGAGTCGTTAGAGACCCATAACTTACGCAACACAAATTTAGCTACGTAAAGCAAGATATTTTTGCTTGTTAACTTTTCAGAACATTTTATGAATTATAGCAAACCCACAAAACAAAACAAAACAAAACAAAACAAAACAAAACAAAACAAAGAAAAAACAAAACATTTTTTGCCATATTACATTTTTTACAATGATTTATAGATCCCATTATCAAAACCAGTACATCAACAGCAAGTGGCTGCTCTGCATGAAGTTCTGACATGGCACTGCAGCATCTTTCTGTAGCAGTAAGCTAGCAACATAATTTACAGCATAAACAGCCTTTTCCTCCCAGTTTCAGCATTTGTTCATCATGTCAGTGATACTACAGCGCCACCTAAGGACCAAAGTTGAAAACACCTGCTGGCTGTGTACCAGGGAAAAAAAAAAAAAGAAAAAAGTGACACTCTTACATAGCTCGGGTCTCTAGCAACCCTATGCACTTTTTAAAGAAAAACATTAGAAAGACAATTAGTTTCATCAATTCTGACGACTTGAAGCCATAAAACTGTTAAAAACAAAGAGTTTGAGGAATACCAGGTGGTTGAGAGCTTACCAGTAATTGAAAAAAAAATGAATTTATTAGAGGTACATAATGTGGTCCCGGGTCGCCAAAGACGTGTACTATGCATTTAAGGGTTAAGATGTTTTACCACGTATAAAGGTCATATAGTTAAGAAGCCAATGTTAAGTGTATACATGCATACATGTATGCATGTATACATACAGACATAACACATAACACACCCACACACATGCATTATGTAAAAAAGTAATTCAGTTTATAGGATTGTCATAATGAAATGTTCTTGTGTGAGCGTGTTGTTTGTTTTTGTATTGTTTTAACCCTACAAATGCAGAAGCTGGTACTGACATTGTTCACATTACTCCTCCTCTTATCTGTAGAAAGTAGCTACAGTTAAAACATAAATGTTCTTGAGAATTAGGTTGGAAAAACTTAGATGCTACATTTCTGTCTTAGTGGCACCACGACCCATGATTGCTTTCTTTGTGTTTCTCTCNAGATGCTACATTTCTGTCTTAGTGGCACCACGACCCATGATTGCTTTCTTTGTGTTTCTCTCAGGTCGCAGTAGGATTATATAGCACTTGGGTCCAAACAGTGCCACCAAAAGGCCAAAACTTGATGCCAAGATGGCAAAAACCTCCACTGCATCTGCATATTTTCCTGGGGAGTTGACATAAGCAGGAACAAAGGCCACCCACACAGCACAGAAGATCAGCATGCTGAAAGTGATGAGCTTGGCCTCATTGAAGTTGTCTGGAAGGTTCCTTGCCAAAAATGCCATCAAAAAGCTAAGGAAAGCCAATAAGCCAATATAACCCAGTAAAACTGCAAAACCGACTACAGACCCAACCACACACTCATAAACTATTTTGTCATTGTGGTATNCAGTAAAACTGCAAAACCGACTACAGACCCAACCACACACTCATAAACTATTTTGTCATTGTGGTATTTCATGTTTTTATGAGGAGCTGGTGATGAAGAGACAAGCCAAGCAGTGCAGATTGCTGCCTGGATGGAAGTAAGAACCAGAACTGTCCCTCTCTGTTGGGCAGCACCAAACCACTTCAGAGTGGCTCCACCTCCTGGCTTGGAGGCCTTGAACACAGCAAGCACCACTATGGTTTTCACCAGGATACATAAGATACAAAGCACAAAGCTGATCCCAAATCCTGCATGTCTCAGCTGACATGTCCATAGCTGAGGACGGCCGATGAACAGCAATGAGCACAGGAAGCACAGTTTGAGTGACAACAAGAGCAGGAAACTCAGTTCTGAATTGTTGGCACGCACCATGGGGGTATTGCGATGATAGATGAAGATTACAAGAAAAACAGAACATATAAATGTACCCAGCAATGAGGTAATTGTCAAACAGATACCCAAGGGCTCATGGTAGGAGAGGAACTCTGTTATCTTCAGGACACAATTGTTTCGATGGGCATTGGACCAAAAGTCCTCTGGACAACTGATGCACTCCATGGAGTCTAACATAAAGAAAAATGTGTTGATATGCATATTTATTCTCAATTTTAAATTAAGGAAAATTTAAATATTTTTAATGTTAATAGAACACCAACCAGTCTCATTGCTGATCTTTCCCTCAGAACAAGGGATGCAGTCAAAACAGCACACAGGCTCCCCCTTCTTTCTGGCCATGTGGGTACCTGGAGGACAGCTCTCACTGCACACTGACCGAGGTGGCTACAAGGACAGTAAGAAATATTGCTAGTCTACAACATTTGAATTGCAATACATGGCACAGTACAAATGTAACTGAATAGGCAGTATTACCTGTTGGGATTCAAAGTTCCAGAAGATTTTGTCCTCATCCATTGTGAGTTCCTCACCTGTGGAGGCTGACTCCTTAACCACACCCACATTCTGAACCTTTGTTCTTCCATCAGGGAGCNCCTGTGGAGGCTGACTCCTTAACCACACCCACATTCTGAACCTTTGTTCTTCCATCAGGGAGCCACAGCGAGTTCATAACATCATAGATTGGAAAGGCATTGCCATTCTCATCAAATGGCACTTGATCACCAAAAGGCGTGGTGAAATTGACTTTTTCCAAGTAATGTACAAGCTACAAATTTCANGCACTTGATCACCAAAAGGCGTGGTGAAATTGACTTTTTCCAAGTAATGTACAAGCTACAAATTTCAACAAATAATTCATGTATTAATGAAAAGTGTCAGTGTTGGTGTGCTAAACTCAGTTCAGTTATTATATTTATCCAGTTAAATTCATGCAAATTTTAAACTTTATAAATTTGATCAAAACAGGCTGTCAGTTAGATTTTCATTTTTTAGGTAACATTAAGATAATACAGCTGTCACAGGAAACATTTTAAAATTTTATTTATCATTACACTTCCCTCATAGTTGTTTTCTAATACCTATTATTTAAAAAAAAAAAAAAAAAAAAAAAAAAAAAAAA
>VXCM01004647.1:0-41563 GCA_014773175.1 Lucifuga dentata | reverse complement strand
CCCAACCCACACCCACGGAGGCCAGCCCGATCCACCCCGACAGCACAAACCGGCACCACCCCAGGATCCCAGAACCCCCCCGCAGACCCCAAGACCCTCTGCCACATCCACGGCACCACCACTGGAGCCTCAAAACCACCCAGGCCGTCTGCCCAACCGCACAGCACCATCAGACCAGAGGGATCAACCCGATCTAAAAGGACCAAACCACCATCTCATCTCATGCTAAAGCTTTAAAAGAAACAACAAAACAATCAGTCTCTAACAGCAACGAGATGATAATGAGCCGCAACCTGNGCTTTAAAAGAAACAACAAAACAATCAGTCTCTAACAGCAACGAGATGATAATGAGCCGCAACCTGGTTCTGCAACACAGGAGAAAAATGTTAGCGATCCAAAAAGAAAAAAAAATTACAAGCAGACACTAAATAGGTACATTACTGAACATAAGGGTGGCATTCCCTAACAGGCAAAAATCAAATCTCCAGACTCAGATTTAACGAGTTAATGAATGAAGACCATGTTTCATTAAATTGTCGTAACTGGTTTTTTGATGAAGCAGATATTTTTTCCATTGATATATATTCTATGAGAAGATTTAACCAATGATTGATATTAATAGATTGTTTATTTTTCCAATTCAGCAATATAGTTTTCTTAGCAATGGCTAGCGTTACAAGCGTGGCTTTGGATTATTTAGTTGGAAGATCAATTGCAGTTAAGTCTCCGAGTAAACATAAGTTAGGAGATAAGGGGATTCTGCAGCCCAAGATGGAGGACAGTTTCTGTGTGACTGTAGACCAAAAAAGTTGGACAGATGAACATAGCCATAAGGCATGAAAATAGGTATTAGTGGTGTTTAGATTACACTGTGAACATATGTCAGAGTCCGGGAAACCCATTTTTTTCATTTTATATTGCGTAATGTGTGTTCTATGGAGGACTTTATATTGAATGAGTTGTAAATTGGTATTTTTTGTCATTGAAAATGTATTTTTGCAAATCTGCATCCAAAGGTCAGGGTCGGATACGAGGGCGAAGTCTTTTTCCCATTTTGAACTGGGTAAATATATAGAAGTGTCTATGCATGAAATTAATTTATAACCCTTGGTATTTTCTGATAGTTTCATCTGTTAGTGGGATGGGACTCCAGATGGCTTTCCCCCATCCCCTTCATAGAGCATGCTGCCCTCTGGTGGAAGGCAGCAGCAGAGTTACTTCCGTGGAGAGAAGAAGTTGCTGTTTTTTTCCTGTTTCGAGCTATGCGAAAGTTTTTACAGTGGCCAGAGTGCTAATCCCACCACCAACCCCCAATAGGGATTCTACAGGCTTTACCTGACTGACTTGACTGACTTCTCAAGAAGTACTGATAATTTGTGCGGTCCCCGGTCGCCTCCTTTCAAGGACCTTTTCCTTAAGAGGAGGTAAGATGAGTGTGTATTCCTTGTAGCATCATGAATGAAGGACTCTGGACTGGTGGTTCAATGAAATTTAATTTGCTTTTACATTTTTACATCCTTTAAACTGACCGTGTGAGCTTCATAAAATATAACAACAAAAGGAAATAAACAATGCAGCATTATCAGAAACTTAGCATGTGAACAGGCTTAACGAATTATTTAGCGTTTACACTCGATAGCCATTATGCTAAATTTTCAACTACAGTAACACATTAGTGACCACAACTTTCATGATAAAATAAAACTCAAAATTCTTTCAATCATGGTCAACTAGAATATTTTTCATCTTCAGCAGTTTCAAATGTTTTTTTGTCTTTTGTTTTATATAAAAGAAGATATATAACAGAAAATAAAGAAGATCCACTCTTGCATTCTATATTTATCTCGCACTTGTTGGCACTAACAGATAAAACCCACCAGCCTTGGATTCCATCACTCTGATATCTGTGTTTTACATTTCATTGTGTTAAATAATATTCTAT
The DNA here is from genome assembly GCA_014773175.1 of Lucifuga dentata. Classification (NCBI taxonomy): domain Eukaryota; kingdom Metazoa; phylum Chordata; class Actinopteri; order Ophidiiformes; family Bythitidae; genus Lucifuga; species Lucifuga dentata. Next base: position 39,620 of record VXCM01004647.1, on the reverse strand, counting down.
ACACTGAAAGAAAACCTTTGATTTGATGTATGAATATAAGTTTTATTTTCAGTAGTGAGGGCTAAAATATTCAGCCACTTTCTTACTTTCACCATCCAAGTTCTTTTTATGTACTTAACACTTAGTAGAGTAACATTTAACACTTAGTAGGCATTAGATAGACACAGTAGTGATTGGTTATTCATACTGAAACTTAAAATATTGAATTGAAATTATTCATTTCTTATGCCCGTAATGTTCTTTTCTGTGTTAGTGCCCATCCATCCATCCATCCATTTTCTAAACCTGTTTGTCCTATTGAGGGTCACGGGGGGCTGGAGCCTATCCCAGCAGTCATAGGGCGAGAGGCGGGGTACACTCTGGACAGATCGCCAGTCTATCGCAGGGCTGACACAGANCAGTCATAGGGCGAGAGGCGGGGTACACTCTGGACAGATCGCCAGTCTATCGCAGGGCTGACACAGACAGACAAACCTCATTCACGCTCTCATTCACACCTACGGGCAATTTAGAGTTCCCAATTCAACTGACATGCATGTCTTTGGAGGTGGGAGGAAGCCGGAGTACCCAGAGTGTTCCTGATCTAATAGGTTGAATATTTAGACAATGTTTATTTTTACGTTCTTATGGATCTTGCAGGCAATTATGCTGGAATATTCATGTGTTTTTGATGAAAATTTCTGTTATTCTTCAGCAAATGTGTATTGGTTTATGTACTATATTATGTTTTTCTTCATCCAAATATAAACAAAGTGTCTTTTTGACTTTTGTGACTGTATGTAGATTAAAAGCTTATGATTGGATGGCTCAGTGTGTCAAGAGAATTTTGTAGGTTGTGACTAGGTCACGTCCTTAGTTAAAAGACAGAGATCTCCATATTAATGTTCTTCCTCTAAGCCTGAATTCCCTGTATCTGTTGTGATTGCTTGTCTTTGGGTCTACAATGACTGGAAGCCTTTCTCAAGAACTGCAGTGTTATCCAGGTCATAATGCTTCTTGTGTCAGGGTACAGCTGAGTGTGGGGACTCATGTCACCCTCTATTTCGTGTTTAGTTTAGGAATGCTGGTTACAATTGTAGGGAACTCTGTTGTTATTTTGTCAGTTGCTCATTTCAAGCACATGCATAATCCTACCAATGTATTGATTATGTCTCTGGCTCTGGTTGATCTGCTTGTGGGTGCTGTTGTGATGCCCTTCCGCTCCATTCGGACAGTTGATGGCTGCTGGTTTTTTGGGGATGACTTTTGTTTGTTTCATGCTAGTTTTGACATGTTTCTCACTACACTTTCTATTTTCCACTTAGTTTGCATTGCTGTGGACAGATATGAAGCAATATGCAATCCTCTGCATTATTCTCAAAAAATCACAGTGTCAGTGGCCTGGCTTATGGTTTGTGCCTGTTGGACACTGGCTGGTAGCTATGCTTATGGACTAGTGTACTCAAGGGCTATTGTAGCAGGGTTAGAGGACTTTCTGGAATCAATATATTGTGTTGGCAGCTGTATTTTTCTGCCAAATGCCCTGTGGGGAATCCTGGACAGTATTATCTCCTTTTTCTTTCCATGTACTGTCATGATTTGCCTGTACACTAAAATATTTTTTGTGGNTATTATCTCCTTTTTCTTTCCATGTACTGTCATGATTTGCCTGTACACTAAAATATTTTTTGTGGCTCAAGAGCATGCAAAAAAAGATTGAAGATGTCAGCCACTGTGTGAATTCAAATGTCAGGGAAAGAGGTGGGCTGATTAAACAGTCAGAGCACAAGGCAGCAAAGACTCTGAGTATTGTACTCAGCGTATTTATCTGTTGTTGGATGCCTTTTTTCATAAATTCTATAACTGATGCCTGCACTGGTTTCAGTTTACCTTTTGCAGTCTTTGAAGCATTTATGTGGTTGGGTTATTTCAGTTCGACTTTAAACCCAATTATTTATGCTCTGTTTTATCCTTGCTTTAGAAAGTGTTTTCAGCTGACCTTCACTTTGAAAATAATCAGGGCACATTCCTAACTGTACGAGTGACTCTAATATGTACATCTCAGATGTAAGAAAATCACACAGAAAATTATTTGCAGAAGAGATATGTTCGGAAACAAACCTTTGGATGTGTGTACATTTTAGACAGGCCTTTGTAGCTTCTGTGTTGTCATCAACAATTTCAACATTTGTTTTTTTCAGAAATATGTCCCATTTTTAGCTCTAGATAAATGGTCCTTGTGCAGCACTGCTAATCAAACATGTTTTATGTTACTGTGGCAGGTTTTCTCTTGTCTCTTCATGTGTGTCTTTGCCACTCATATTCCACATCTGGATTACTATTATTATTATTATTATTATTATTATTATTATTATTATTATTATTATTATTTTTATTATTATTATNCTATTATTATTATTATTATTATTATTATTATTATTATTTTTATTATTATTATTATTATTATTAGTAGTAGTAGTAGTAGTATCTGGATTTGACAATGCATATTAAAATTTTTGATGTGAATTTACAAAACAAAATATCTTGGGCACTACATAACACAGGAAATGTATGATGATGATGATGATGATAATGATGATGACGATGATATTCTTAGGCAGTGTAGCATGATAAGCTCAGGCCAACATGCTATTAAGAAAATGTAATATGTGTACAGAGGAGGTTATGTGGCTCTTTTCAGGGCATATTGTGCCCCACTCTATACTCCTACCTTGTGGGTAATCTATAAAAAGGAAGTATGGATAGGCTTCAAGTAGCCTATAATGATGCCATGTGAATTCTACTCTAAAAGCTGACATGGTATAGTGCAAGTGAGATGTTTGTCAATGTGCGAGTAAATATGTTTCAAGCTGTTTTGAGAAATGCATTGCACAGATTTATTTGTCGCTTGAATGAATCTGTGAACAAAATAATTCTGGTTTTGATTAATGCAAAGCTCAGTTTCTGTATGAATGCAGTCTAAACTGTGGAAACATTGGTATAGTTGTGAATATTTGTGTTGTTTTTTTTTTTTTTTTNTTTTTTTTTTTTTTTTTACTCGTCTTCTCTGTGTTATTTTATGTTTTGTATGTCTCTCTTTTATGGACCCTGTCTGAAATAAAGTTATTACAACTACTACTACTACTAATATTACCACTACTACAGTATGTGATGAGAAACATTGTTTTATGGCTTTTGCTGCTGTCTAAAGTAGAGGCTTTTTCCCCACAGAATTGTTAAAAGAGCAACTTTAATGCACAGAATTAAGGCTTGGATGGAGGTCACTTACAAATGACCATTACATGAAATAATCAGTTAAACTACACAGCACGAGAAGAAAAAAAGCAAGACAATGATCACCTTTTTTTTTTTTTTTTTTTTNCCCCCCATTTTTTTTTTTTTATCTATTTGTTCCTATTTATGTATTTTGTCAATATTTTAAAAACAATTTTCTTTTGTCTTTTTTATTTAAGTTGATTTCTTTGTTTTTATGTATTTTGTCCATTATTATTTTAAAATAAATTTGTTTGTCTCTGTTAATGTATTTTGTAATTTTTTTTTTTTTTTTNTTAATTTTTTTTTTTTTTTTCACATCTCCCCTGTAGGTGTGTATTGAGGTGCGTGTTACATTAAAATTGTAGGGTCAGTGAGGCGGAGGTACAGTAGACCACAATGGTAGGCCTCAGCACATTCCTGTGCTGTGCCCCCCCCCCCCCNCAGTCCCTGACCCCACACACACACACACACATACATACACCTTACCCACAAGATCTGGAGTGTGAAATAATGTCACTGTGTTATTAGAATTTTAGTTTTTGTGTATGTGTGTACTGAGCTACTGTAATGCATTAAAATAAAAGGCGGAACCTGCAGGACAGACCCCCCCCCCCCNCCCAAGTGGTAGATAACGAGAAGCTTCAGGTGCCACCATGTAAGGTAAGGCGCCCCCACCACATCCACCCCAGGCCACCCCTACTGCCAGTGCATACAGGGCATCCACCCCACAGCAAGCCACCAGATAAGCTGGGGGACCCCCAGGAGCCACTCAGCAAGCCCCGGGGCAGCCAACTGCCACAGGCTCATGCCGCTGACAGTGCAGGAGGCATTGGTCCGGCGCCACCACAACGCTGCCAGCCAGGAATGCAGCGCACACTGGGGGAGCAGAGGGGGCAGAATAGGGAATCAGCACGGCAAATGGGCCCCACCCGCCAAGAGGGAGAGTGCTATCTAGGTGGCCCAGTCTCCGCAGATCAGGACATGCAGGCACAGCTACTCCACACCCCATCCAAACGACCAGTCCCACCACATCGAGCCAAGCCGAATGCAGGACGCAATGGATCCAGTGGAACCTCCCCCTCCGAGACACGGGGCCTGAGCCACACCAAGGTGGCCCATGCCAGCCACCCCCATCCTGAGCCCACAAAGGACACCCCATGCCCCCAAGAAGGTGAGAACTAGGAGAGCACCCCAAGGGCCCAACCCACCCCATGCCCCAGGAACTGACCTGGATGGCCCTAAGAGCCCAAGTAGGGACCACCCCCACAGGACCAGAACCCAATCACGAGCCAGAGAGGCCATTAAGGTGTGAGGTTTTTAAATTGGATTTAAACAAACAGACGGACGTACTTAGCAAATAATAACATGAATACTAACAGTGAACACTTACAAACTATAACATCAACAATAACAATGTACACTTACCAACCCATAGCATATCAATATTGCAACGAACACCAGCCTATAACATGTCTTATTATAATTACAGTTTCTTTGTCTGTCTGTCTGTGGTACCGATACATCGAGAACCCAGCACTATATGAAGTTGAAATTCGGCAGGTAAAACGCTCAGGACCTAAGGATGTGCATTGTCGCATGTGAAGTTGTTTGGTTGAGTGGTTCTGCTGTGCCGGTAAAAAGTAATCTGTGCCATACTCTGCAGGCATGGCGGCAGGAGACATTCCCAGCACATTGGAAGATATGTTGCTGGTGCAGCAGAGCCACGGTCTCAGCCCGACAGTGGACATGAGGACATGCAGAAGTTGTTTGGGAAGTTGAAGTTGTTTTGAGGGCGTTGTGCAGGTAAAAAAATAGTTATGTTTCACTATATTTGAAGCTAAACTTTATGTTGCACTGGAGCTAACAATAGCTAACAAAGCTACCAGCTAGCTATGTTGTTAGCAAAACAACATAGCTAGCATTGCATTTTTGTGCATGTCGTTTCATATATAACACTAGGTCTTCAGTGTGCTTAAAATAACATTCAAACCTGTTTTACAAGTGGAGTTGAGAAGTTTTACTGGTGGTGACTGTGGCTCCAGCTGGCTCCAGTCACCAGGAGCCGGCTGGAGCCCTCAGCCTCTGCTGCTGCTGTGTGAGATTCACATTACATTGGTGTCACTGATTGCCTCAGGAGGTTAAGAGCCTCACTGTTTTTTATATTTTCACGATGTCTGCAAGTGCGTCCCTGAAATGTAAGAGGAAATCAAGATATAGATCTGAGTGGGAGAGAGAATATCAGTGTTTATCCTCCCTGTCCTGTCCTGTATTTTGCCAGAGCAAAGGTGGCAACCCTAGCTGCTACTGTTGTTAGCCACTGAATAAAACTATGCTAATGTATATTATCTAGACTTACTGATCAATAGTTAGTTGTTCAACAGTGAAGGAAAACAGAGTTGTAAGAGTTTAAATAGCCGACTGTAAAAAGGCAGAAATCTGTTTGTTTGTTTGTGGCACCATTATTTCTAGAACTCAGCACTGTATGAAGATGATATTCGGCAGGTATAATGCTCAGGACCCAAGGACATGCAGTGTCACATGGGAAATTGTTTGGATGAACGGTTCTCAAATTGAGATGTGCTGGTAAAAAGTAGTCTGCACAGCAGGATGGGCTCTAGGAGTAGTGGCAGGATACGCTCTGGGTGCGACAGCCTATGCTCCGCTCCATGGGCACTTATGGCAGGCTGCGACGCACACCATAAAGTCCGGCCCGGTCCAAACACGCTCCGAGCGCAACGGCAGGATACGCTCCGGACGTGGCAGCATATATGCTCCGCTCCACGGGCACTCATGGCAGTGAATACCACAAAATCTGGCCCCGTCCAAACAGGCACATTTTCAACGGGCACTGCACTAGTAATTAACAATAAGTAACAATAAACACAACCCCAACAGCAACTACACAAATAAATGACAATATCAATAATAGTAGTGAAAAAGTGACTCATCCATATAAGGATGTGTTGGTTGTGACAATGACAGAGGTAGTGGCAGGTAGTGGCATTCACTATCAGGCCAAGTCAGGGTTCAGAATCTAATTGGAAATAATTTAAAAAGGGGGACCTTATTTCGGTATAATCGATGCTTTGATAGGGCAGTTATTTTCTCCATTGATATACAGTATATTCTATTAGTAAGTTTGACCAATGAGTAATGCTTAAAGATTGTTTAGATTTCCACTTTAATAAGATGGCCTTCTTGGCAGTGACTAGAGTAACTTAATACAGTATTCCTGTTGTCATGAATGCACAACTTGGAAGCATTTTCAGATCACTCTGAACTTTTTATTGCACTTAAATGCTAAAATTACATAACTGAAAAAAACCTGAATACATGTCTTGTTTGTGATGATGGATTACCTATCCAAAGAAGTTTTAAAGTATCAACAAGTTGATTTTAATAGCATACCAGAATGAACTGAAACCAATGGTGGTCTGGAAGGTAGGAATTTTTTTTTAATTCACTGTTCCAGTATAGTATGCTTTGAGAAATGATTGTCAATAGTGTTACATGTACGAAAATTGAATATATTAGGCTCAAACATGCAAAATGGTCAGTATGGTCCTTTAAAGGCCCATAAGGCCTAAATAAAGGCCCCTTCAAACTGGCATTTAAGTGTTTTTTGCACACGAACTGCAATAAGTTGACTACCCAAGGCTCTGTGAGTACAGGAGGGATAAACTTGGCTGATATTCAGCAATTATCTACATGCTGGCTGCTATACATGACTGAGGGTTTGCAGTTGTTCAGCACACACACGATTCACCTGTTTCGCTACCCTCATATTGGAACCTCTTTAATTGGTATCAAATTATATGTATAGTAGATTGTTTGCCAGTGGGATATGTTCGTTAGCTAGGGGTATGGTCATTGAACCACCTAGTTCTCTACTTATAGTTCACTTTTTGTCTTCCCTACATACAGTAGATCACATGGACACTTCAGCACATAAACAACAAAAGTAGTGTTACATGTAATCCTGTCTTTGATATTATACTGTATTTCCAATTACAGGATGAATCAGGTGATTGCCTTTGATAAGAGAGTGACACTGTATACAGTTGTGACACAGAAAGTTACCTCTGGACCTGTTGGCTGAAAAATGTGTAGCACGCTGACTGCACAAGTCTGATTTCACCAGATGGTTTCTGAGACTGGGAACCCTCTTGTGGCAGAATCTTGAAAGAGAATCAAATGCTTTGCCTGTATTAGGGTCAGAACTTAGAATATGCCAGTGTGTTTTGAATGTCATTTTTGGCCAACTTAGACACAGGATTGTAAAGTAGAAGCAAAAGTTACACATAGTGAAGACATGTTTTTTTTTTTTTTTTTTNTTTTTTTTTTTTTTTTTTGTTTTTGGACAAAAGGTCATTTAGGAAGTGCATAAGAGCCAGAAATACAGCTTACAATTCCAATACATTCACATCTTGCATCAACCACAGGCCTTGCCATTGGTTGCTGACACCTCTTCCCTCATATTAGGCTCCAAGCCAACCAGGGATACAGTAGATGACACCACGATGACACCACCTGACCCAGTGCATTGGTGGATGCCTCTGATTTGATATATGAATACAAGTTACATTAATTTCAGGAGTGAGGCCTAAAATATTCAGTCACTTTCTTAGTTTCACATTCAAAGTTATTTTTAGGTACTTAACACTTAGACATTAGATAGACGGTGTAGTGATTAGTTATTCATACTGAAACTTAAAATAATTCAATTTAAATGACTCATTTCTTATGGTCTCATACTGCCCCTGAAAGGCCTTGTCTGTGTTAGTATTCTTGATATAATAGGTTGAATATTAAGACAGTTTTTATTTCTATGCTCTTGTGGATCTTGCAGGCAATTGTGTTGCTGGAATACTCATGTAATTTTGATGAAAAACCTGTGAAGGAAATGTATATTTGTTTGTGTACATGCCTATATTATGTTTTGTTTTGTCCAAACAATAACAAGGTTTTTGAACAATACAGTATGTAAATTAACAGCTTATGATTGGATGGCTCAGTGTATCAAGAGAATTTTGGAGGTTGTGACCAGGCCATGTCCTTAGTTACAAGACGGAGATCTCCATATTAATGTTCTTCCTCTAAGCCTGAATTCTCTGTATCTGTTGTGATTGCTTGTCTTTGGGTCTACAATGATTGGAAGCCTTTCTCAAGAACTGCAGTGTTATCCAGGTCATAATGCCTCTTGTGTCAGGGCACAGCTGAGTGTGGGGACTCATGTCATCCTCTATTTCCTGTTTAGTTTAGGGATGCTGGTTACCATTGTAGGAAACTCTGTTGTCATTTTGTTAATCACTCATTTCAAGCACATGCATAATCCTACCAATGTAATGATTATGTCTCTGGCTCTGGTTGATCTGCTTGTGGGTGCTGTTGTGATGCCTTTCAGCTCCATTCGGACAGTTGATGGCTGCTGGTTTTTTGGAGATGACTTTTGTTTGCTTCACTCCAGTTTTGACGTGTTTCTCACTACTCTCTCTATTTTCCACTTAGTTTGCATTGCTGTGGACAGATATGAAGCAATATGCAATCCTCTGCATTATTCTCAAAAAATCACAATGCCAGTGGCCTGGATTATGGTTTGTGTTAGCTGGGCACTGGCTGCTAGTTTCGCTTATGGACTACTGTACTCAAAGGCTAATGTAGCAGGGTTAGAGGAGTATCTGGAATCAATATATTGTGTTGGCAGCTNTACTCAAAGGCTAATGTAGCAGGGTTAGAGGAGTATCTGGAATCAATATATTGTGTTGGCAGCTGTAATCTTATGTTTAATTCCCTCTGGGGAATCCTGGACAGTATTATCTGCTTTTTCTTTCCATGCGTTGTCATGATTTGCCTGTATAGTAAAATATTTTTTGTGGCTAAAGAGCATGTAAGAAAGATTGACGATGTCAGCCACAGTTTCAATTCAAATGACAGGGGAAGAGGTGGGATGATCAAACAGTCAGAGCACAAGGCAGCAAAGACTCTGAGTATTGTAATTTCTGTATTTATCTTTTTCTGGATGCCGTTTTTCATAAATTCTGTAATTGATGCCTATACTGGTTTCAGTTCACCTGTTGCACTCTTTGAAGCATTTGTTTGGTTGGGTTATTTCAATTCGACTTTAAACCCAATTATTTATGCTCTGTTTTATCCTTGCTTTAGAAAGTGTTTTCATCTGACTTTGAAAATAATCAGGGCACATTCCTAACCGTACAAGTGACTCCAGTATGTACATCTCAGATCTAAGACAGCAATTTATTTTAAGAAGAGATGTATCTGGGACCAAACTCTGTGTGTCCATTTTAGAGACAGGCTTTTGTAGCTTTTCTGTTGTCATCAATAATTTCAACAGGTGTTTTTTTTCAAAAATTTGTCTCACTTTTAGCTGTAGATAAGTGATCCATACAGTGGCAGGTTTTCTCTTGTCCCTTTCCCCTTGTCTTTCCATGTGTGTTGATTTTGACCACTCTGCAATTCATATGCCACAGTATTTGGATTTGACAAATTGCATATTAAAAATTATGATGTATAGAGTATGTTGAGAAACATTGTTTTATGGCTTTTGCTGCTGTCTAAAGTAGAGGCCTTTTCCCTACAGCAATGTTCAAAGAGCAACTTTTAACACAAAATTAAGGCTTGGATGGAGATCATTTATAAATGATCATTACATCAAATAATCAGTAAAACTACGCAGCACAAGAAGGAGAAAAGCAAGACAATGACCATCTTTTGTAATTTCTGTTTTAGCATCTATGAAAAATGAGATTTTCCTCGATTATATTATTTAACTTTAAATCATGTTGAAATTGCAACCACCTTTGGGCACAACAGAGGTGATCTTGATAAATTTCCAGAGTTGATTGGTAAATACACAGTGTAACACACAAGGTGACCAAGGGCTGTAATTATTTTTGGGGAATGTAATTCTTTGTGTTTTTGCACACAAACTGCATTAATTTGAGCTAGTGATATAACATGTTCCAGAGATACCCAAGGNGTGTTTTTGCACACAAACTGCATTAATTTGAGCTAGTGATATAACATGTTCCAGAGATACCCAAGGCTCTGTGAATACAAGATGGATAAACTTGGCTAAATGCAGAAATTATCTACTTACTGACTGCTATGTGACTGTGGGTTAGCACTAGTTCAGCATGCACACTTTTTTGTGACACCTGATTTGCTACCCTCATGTTGGAACCTCGTTGGAGTCAGATGGAACCAAATATTTTTGTACAGCCAAGAAAAGGACTTATATGAAACAGTGGTGAAATCCATCCATTGTTGTGTTGAGTTGAAATGTGCTCTTAAAAAAAAAAAAAAATTGTAACAACTGAGATAGATCTTTTTATGCTCAGCTTAGATGTTATCAATCAATCCTTATTTAGCCATGAAAATTGACTTCTGGGTTTCCTTGAGTTAATAACATTGTGATTTTAACTAACATCTGCAGAAATGTTTCAAAACAGACAAGCAGAATCATCACATTTTCATCACTTTTTTTTTTTTCACATAAAATCCCCCCCCCGNCCCCCCCCCGCCCCGCCACCCCACCTTCAGGTCCCAACAGACCACAGAGGGCTTGTTTATATTTGAACAACATATTAACAGTGCCAAATGATGGCAAACCATTAAAAGGATCATAACGTCATGGTTCTTGCTTGGTGTGTCTACCTGCCGTCACCCTTGATTCTCCATTTGTTCCCTGTTCTGTTCACCTCACCTATTGTAATTTGTCTGATTTTTTTCTGCATTGCCCAGTCACCTGACCTTCACACCTGCTCCCCATCAGTAATTACTCTCAACCTCTCTGTCTATATATATATATATCTTCCTTCACTCATTGACAGATCGTCTTGTGTTTGTCATTAGCTGGTACCAAGAGTCTCGCCATTTCTCTAGTTTCCTGTTATCCCATTTCTTGTTTTGATCCCATTTCTGTTTTAACCCTGCATCTATTCCTGTCCATGACTTTTGTAGTTTCCGAAACCATTCTCATTCATCTTCTCTGTATTTTGTGATTTTTTTTTTTTTTTTTTTTTGTCCCAGCTTTTTTTTTAGAATTATCTACCTGTTCTCCTAAATTCATCTAGTCTCACTGCCTGCTCTGTATTTTTGCCTGATTTTGTATTCAAGACTGTCTTTCAAGTTCACCAGTCTCACAACCTGCATTTGAGTCCATACCCTGTAGCAGATCCTAACAGTATGGTCTCACCAGAAAATGGACCTTGGCAGGCACTTGCCAGCAGTGATGGAAGAAATGAGATCTTCTGAAGCTTTGAGCCAATTGCTTCAGAAAATAATTCATTGTTTCAAAATGTTGGAACATGCTGGTGACATCTGCTGATCAAATGGTGTAAATGTAACAGGAAAACCCTTGCAAAACAAACCCAAAACAAAATAATGATTCAATGACTTGGACGTTACTTGAAATATTTTCATTTAAGACCAGTCTACCATATCCTGAAATTAACAGACCTACCTACATGTACGTAGAATATATTCCATCATGTAGAAATAGTAATATGTTTGGTTTTTGATCATTTCCATTGTCTAAATAATGTGATAATGTGTGATAATAGTATTACTTATATAAAATATTTGTGGTCTCTTTGCACACTTTCAGATATAGGAAGGCATTTATACACCATACCATCATTTGTGTATGAAATACACTTGAAACATGAAAGTTGTGTATGGAACAAGAATTCTGTGGATTCTGTGATGAGGAAATTAGTGTAATCAGGAATTTTTGAACACAAAACAACTTCTCATTTAAATGGTTTCTTTTCTTGTTGAGAACTTCTTCTGCTTAAGAGAGCATTCTCTCACAGGCCACAGATGTTGCTGGAATTGACAGATATTTCTTGGCCAAATGGAACAGATGATGGTCTGGTGTCTGACCCAGTAATCCAGAGGGTCACTCGTTCTGCTCAAATATGGTGCAGACAAATACCACTGAACCTCCACTGTGGCATTGGCACTCTGGACCTTCTGGGTTTCACTGACTTTGTTATCCAAAAGGTCCCGTAAGTTGTCCTCTTTGTCACCTGGCAGTTCTGCTACTACTACTGCTGTTGATGAAGATGGCTGAGATGAATCAGGTGGTGATGGTGTCAATGTGAATGAATCTGCACATTGCATTCAGCAATCAAGTCCTTCACAGCAGTGTCTGCATTAGAGGTACTGCCAAACACCAGCACCTTAAAATCTTGGTCTCATACTGTTGCCTTTGCGAGTGCTCTTTTTGACTCCACTGCTCCAAAGCGTTGCTTAAGGTTTTGAACAATGGGCCTCATGCAAGAACCACTCGTATGAACAGATTTGTTCTTAAGTGGCTTGTACGAGTGATTTAGGAGAACTTCACCAATTTTCTCATATTTTGAATTTTCTCTTAGGCATGAACAGAATTTATGAGTGGTCCAGACCTGGCGTATATCATGTGTATTTAGTCTGCTGTTATCCAAACCTACGTTTTTCACTAACAGATTGTAGATTTCATTGCTTTGAAGCAATTTTGAGTTTGAAAATCCTATATACTGGTAAATTAAACTTCATAACAGGGTTGGATTGGCCATTGGGAGAGGCAAGACTTTTCCCGGTGGGCCGCAGCCATCTGTGGGCCGAAGCCCAAGAGAGTTAAATGACCTTGTGTTTGGTCACAAAGTAAGGGGCCTTCTAGCAGTTCTACAGAGTGACTGAAAAGCAGAGAAATTTGATACACAAATTTGATAGAATATGTAAATGGTTTTAGGCAGCAGCTAAATAATAATACAAAAAATAAAATGAAATAAAAAATAAAAAAAAATAAATAATAAAATAAATAAAAATAAAATAGCAAGGCAAAAACTACAAGTTGCACAAGGTAAAATGACAGGGCTTTTTGATCGACTGGCAGAGCATCGCAAATTCAACCCAGGTGACCAGTTGTTAGCAGTGTTGCCTGTAGTGGCTTCTCTCTTTCAGGCCAAGTTTTCTGGGCCTTATACTGTTACCCAAAAAGTATCTGGTTTGAATTATGTAATCTCAACACCAAACAGAAGGAAAACTATGCAGCTGTATCATTTAAATCTTTTGAAACCTTATTTTTCTCATTCTTGTGACAAAGTAGTCTCTCCTGTTGCGTTGGTATCTGCTATGGCTTGACAATTTACCTCTTGTGTCAGAGAAGGACCAGGAAGAGGAACTGTGTGTGCCAGATGACGGTATGTTAAGGGAATGCCTGAAAAATTCAGAATCGTTTGCTAACTTAGATGCTATGTTATGTCACTTACCTGAGCCAAAGCAAATGGAATTGATTGGTCTTATTAAACAGTTTCCCTTCCCTACTTGCAGACATTCTGTCTTGTACTCATCTTATTGAGTACGGCATTGATCTGGGAGATGGTCTATCGATAAGGCAGCACTTTTATTGTATGTCCCCTGAGAAATAGGACCACTTAGAGTCAGAGGTGAAGTACATGTTAGATAAGTACATGTTAGCTAAGTACATGTTAGCAATGTTGTTAGATAACAACATTGCTTGTCCATGTTCCTCTAACGGGGCTTCCTCATGTTTCTTGGTGAGACATTTAGGCCCTGTACTCTGAGGATCTTTGTAAGGTTAATCAGGTGATCAAGCCACACTCTTATCCACTCCCATGTATGGAGTATTGCGTGGATTGGGTGGGTACTGCTAAATTTGTTAGCAAGTTTGACTTGTTAAAAGGATACTGGCAGATTCTGTTAAGTTCTAGAGCACAGGCCTCTTTTATTACATTGTTTGGTTTGTATTCATATTTTGTAATGCTGTTCAAGTTGAGAAATGTTGCTGCAACCTTCCAGCGCCTAATGAACAAAGTAGTGCATGGACTGGTTGGGTGTGCTGTATATTTAGAAGATGTGATTGTCTATAGCAACACATGGGTCGAGCATCTCACCTATATCCGGGCTTTGTTTGAATGTCTGGTCTGGGGCTCAGCTTACCATAAACTTGGCAAGGTGTGAATTTGCAAAAGCAACAGTAACATATCTGGGCAAAGTAGTTGGACAAGGTCAAGTACGTCCTGTGAGAGCTGAGGTGTTAGCTATAGACCAATATCCTGTTCCAATCACCAAGAAAGAACTGTCTCATTTTGGGGGGAAAGTGGGTTACTATTTTTTTTTTTTTTTNATTTTTTTTTTTTTTTTGTTTTAGGAAGTTTTCCACAGTGGTTCCTCCTCTTACACCTCTGCTCACCCTGAAATTTGATTTGTCAACTCAGTGTCAGAGAGCTTTTGAAAAGGTAAAATTGTTGTTGTGTTCAGCTCCTATTATGGCAGCTCCAAGAATGGATCAGCCATTTAACCTCTTCATGGATGCAAGCCAGGTGGGAGATGGTGCTGTTATGACACAAGTTGATGAGGTGGGTATTGACTGTCTGGTGAGTTTCTTTTCTAAAATTTTCAGCTCACATCAGTAAAATTATTCCACTATAGAAAAGGAGGCTTTGGCACTGATTTGGGTATTGTGGGTTTATGTGGGAGGGGGAGCAAGTCCATTAGTGGTGTACGGACCACAATCCACTGACTTTTCTCCATTCTCTGCAAACCAGCAGCTGATGTGTTGGTGTCTTTTCCTTCAAATCATTTTATTTGCATGTCTTACATGTTAAAGGAACTGACACTGCTATGCCATGTTACGTGCAGTTCCAACTTAGGATGACTGGTATTTGTTCCCAGGAAAGCTTTGGTTTCCTTCTATTCTAGTTTTCTCCACTTTTAATTTACTTCATAGTAGGGCTGGGTGATAAATCGATTTAATCGATTAATTTGAGTTTACATTTTGGCACGATGTGTTAAATTGGAATTGGAAAATCGACTGTTACTTTTTTTTTAACTACTATCTATTTTTAACGGGGAAAATGTGGCAGTGGATCACTTTCTGTCAATCAAGCTTCTTTCCGTTTTGTGTGTGTTAAACCTACAAGCCCTGTTTATACTTCCGTGTGTCCGTGAGAGTCCGTGGCTCTGCCTGCAGCGGACACAGACACAGTCTCCAGCCTTACTAATCAACGGTCCATCACATTCATTGATGTCATGCCCATGAAGCTTTCAGCAGGTCAGATGTGCTAGCAAGATGCCAACTGACTGCGCAACTGACTTGGATGACTTCCCCTGGCAAGACAACAGGCAGCAGACCGAACCCTGTGTGAAATGCAGCGTGCAGAACTGATTGAGCCCTCCAACAGTCCCTGGTCTGCCCCTGTCATGATGGTCCCCAAGAAAACTAAGGACGACTGTTGGTTCTGTGTCGATTTCAGACCCCCTTAATAAGATAACAAAGAAAGACCCCTACCCACTACCACGCATTGATGAGACCCTGGATGCTGTAGCAGGGTCGTCCTGGTTTTCTTCACTGGACCTATGGAGCTGGACTGGCAAATGCCCCCTCAGTCAGGATGCTAGACCAAAGACAGCCTTCATCACAAGCAGGGGCCTGTGGCAATTCAAAGTGCTACCCTACGGACTCTGTCACACCCCTCCTACTTTTGAGAGCTAATGGACAAGGTTCTAGCTGATGTTCCGTGCCAGGAGTGTGTTGTGTACCTTGATGACATTCTGGTGCATGGAAACTCCTTTGAGGCAGACAGCATTTGACTCCCTGAAGGAGGCTTTGATGGAGACCCCAATCCTCCACCCTCCTGACCCCACCATGCCATTCATCTTCACCATGGATGCCAGCAACATAGGCACTGAGGCTGTGCTGCCACAGTCAACACCAGATGGTGAGCGAGTAGTAGCTTACTACAACAGAACACTGAACAAGGCTGAACGGTGTTACTGCATCACATGGAGGGAACTGCTTGCTGTGACGTGCCATCAAATATTTTAAGACTATCTCGGGGGCCTCCATTTCACAGTTGGAACTGACCACTCAGCATTACAGTGGTTGATGTCATTACAAGAGCCAGAGGGCCAGCTGGCATGCTGGATTGAAGAACTACAAGCTTACGAATTCACGGTGCAACATAGGGCCAACATCAGAACACAGAAGCTCTCTCCCACCGGCCATGCAGTGATGATAAATGCCACTAATGTGAGAAGCAAGAAGCTCTAGAAGAGGAACAGTGTTCTAGCAGTTTGAGGTGTGCACCTGGGGGTCTGGACAACTCAACATCAGACAACGGACTGGCTGCTGTAAACAGTGCAGAGTGGAAATGACTACAGCATGAAGATGTTGACATCCAGCCCATGCTCGCATGGGTGGAAGCTGGATGTCGACCCCCATGGGATGAAATAAGCATATCTTCTTGTGCCACTAAGGGGCTATGGTCAGTGTTACAGAGAAGGTGGTCTGAGCCAGTGACCGGCGAGATGAGGTGGCAGGTGGTGGTGCCAAAAGGAATCAGAAGGATGGTGCTGCAGGCAGTGCATGGAGCTTCAGGGACAGGCCACTTTGGGGTTGCTAAGACTGTCTGCCATCTGTACCAAGTGTTTTACTGGAGCCAACATAGGAGGGATGTGAAGGACTACTGCTGGCACTGTGACAACTGCACAGCATGTAAGGGCCCCAAAGATACATCAAATGCTCAGCTACAACAGTTTCTGGTTGGCTGTCCCATGGAGCGAGTGGGAATTGATGTCCTAGGGCTATTCCCCTGCATGGAGAGGGGGTACAGATATGTTCTCACTGCCATGGACTACTTTACAAAGTGGCCTGAAGCATACAGCCTGCTGAACCAGGAAGCTGAGACAATCGTGGATGCCATGGTGGTGAGAATGTTCAGTAGGTATGGGACACCTGAGGTAATCCACACCAACCAGGGCAGGAACTTTGAGTCTCATGTATTTACAGCCATGTGTGAGATACTAGGCTCCTGCAAGACACACACCACACCCCTCCACCCTCAGAGCAACGTGCTGGTCAAAAAATTTAATCGCACCCTGGCAGAACAGCTGGCCATGATTACAGCCAAGCACCAACAAGACTTGGATGCTCACGTTCCTCCTGGGTGCTCATGGCATATAGGTCTGCTGCTCAGGACTCTCCTCATGATGGGTTGGGAGATCAGGACCCTAGCTGAGATGATGGTAGGCAGGCCCCCACACTGTTCTCTTTCCCCCAGGTCCTGAGTATGCCAGGAAACTTCAGGACCACCTGGAAACTGATCATGAGTTTGCTAGACAGCAGCTGCTCAGTGCAGGAGCTAGACAGAAGAGGAACTATGATGTGCACTCGAGAGGGTGACATTTAGAAATGGGAAAGTCTGTGTGGGTATACAACTCACAGAAGATAAAAGGTCGGTGTCCCAAGCTGGACAGCAAGTGGATGGGGCCCTGTAAGGTCCTTGGGAGACTGGGGGAGGTGGTGTACAGGATGCAGATGCCGTATAAAGGAAGAAAGGTGGCCCTGCACAGGGATAGGCTGTCCCCATACCAGGGCTTGGACACATCCCCAGGTTTAAGTACCACATCAGAGAATGGTCTGGACCCCAACACCCCTGCGTTATTCCATTCCCCTCAGGGATCTTCTGCTCCAGTGGGAGCCAATGCTACCCCAACCCCAATTTACCCATTTCTCAATCCCTTAGCCAGAGGTGGCCCAGCAGGACGACCAGGGTTCTGGGTCACCTGAGAGATTTTGTTTGCCCTTGAGGGCAAGGTTTGTTTGTTGGGGGGGTGGGGGAATAGTGTAACGGACCTGAAATAGTTCAGTAACTGTTATGTAGTGTTGTGGCTCTAGTTAGCTATGATGTCTGACTGCCTGTGAATGCACCAGGGAGGGGGGAGCTGCAGGTTAGAGAGGGAGGGGCTGAGAGAGAGACAGAGAGGGATGGAATGGGGATAGTCATGGTTGGGCTATATCCTGCGGAGCCTTGTTATTTTGCTGTTAATAAAAGATTAAATTGGCAGACGCCTCACGTGATTCTTCGAGATGCTACAATATGTATATTCCTTTGGTTATTGCCAGATTATCTTGTGTTTGTCGTTAGTAGTACCAAGCGTCTCACCTTTTCTCTAGTTTTCCTGTTATCCTATTTCTTGCTTTGATCTCAGATTCTTTCTTCTTTTTTTTTACCCTGCATCCTTTCTTTCCATGATTTTTCTGGTTTCAGAAGATGGATCTACCTGCTAAGACATTTCACCACAGCAGCATGTTTAAATTTGGCATGCCAGAGCCCTTTGACTTCAGCCAACTGGCAGCATGGCCTATGTGGATACAGAGGTTTTCACATTTTCACATCAACACAAAGCTAAATAAAGAAGATGGCATGGTTCAATTAAATTCCCTGCTGTATGCCATGGGCAAAGAGGCGGAGGTTGTCTCTAACTCCCTCACATTTGTAGACCTGGAGCACATTAATAGCTATTACGAGGTGATGGCTAAGCTAAACAAGTGCTTTGTGCCCGGAGGAATATCATACATAAATGGGTATGTTTCCACCAGCATCACAGTGGACCATTGAGTCAGTGGAAGCATTTGTGAGAGGACTGTATGAACTGGCAGATCACTGCGAGTTCACTGTGAGTTCAGGACTTCAAAGGAGGACTTAAAAGGATTTGGGACCAGCTAGTCATTGACATTGCCGACTGCAATGTTTCTCAAAGACTACAGATGGAGTCTGCGCTAACTCTGGACAAATCCATCCAAATTGCCCGTCAAACTGAGCTAATTAAGATGCAAAATATTGCCACAACAGATGTAGGCGAAGTAAAGCAACAGCACAAGCGAACAGGTCATCCGGGACGGGGTAAGAGACTTTTAATAAGAGACAACAGGACAGTAAACAGTCACAGGGGGCCCAGTGCTCCAGGTGTAACCACACACACAGCCAGCATAATGACTGCTTAGCACACAAACAGTGCAGAAAGTGTAATAAATTGAGACATTTTGCCGTTGTTTGTAAGAGTAGAGTACCTAAGGCAGGGGTTGTGCATGAGGATTCAGATTACAGTGAGCCTTATTTTCTTGGGAGTGTAGGGGAGACAGACTCAGATCAGAACTGGCAGGTAGACTTGCCAGTGGGAGGCAGTATGGTGCCTTTCAAAATAGACACTGGTGCTGATATTACACTCATGTCACATAGCACATACAGGCACTTGACAGCGCCCACCTCTGTTAAAAACACAAATAGTCCCAAAGATCCTAGGAGGTGAAGTTAATATAATGGGAAAATTCCAAGTTCAAGTGGACAGAAAAGGCAACAGACATAGACTGTGGAATTATGTAGTCAGGGAGCCATATGGCAACAGTCTCCTGAGTAGAAGCACCTCAATTAGCATAGGCTGAGTTTGCAGAACAAATCAGGTTAGCTCTAAGATCTTTGGAGAAATAGGACTACTGAACTGTAATCCAATCAAGATAGAGTTGAGATCAGATGCACAACCATATAGTCTAGTCACACAGTGTGCCTTCCCCTATAATGGAAAAAGTATATGCAGAGCTAAACAGAATGCAGAAAATGGGCATCATATCCGAGGTCATGATGCCTATATGCGAAGCTCCCGAATGGTGTGCTCCCATGGTTCTGCAACAAAAAAATGTGGCAAATTAAGGATCCATGTGGACTTCAAGCACTTGAATAAAGCAGTAAATAGAGAGCTGTTTATCTTCCTACCTTGGATGACATAGTTTTCAAACTGGCAAGAGCGAGCATGTTTTCCACCCTGGATGTGTCCTCTGGCTTTTGGCAGATTCCCCTAGACCCTCAGAGCACTAAACTGACAATGTTCATTACCCCAGGGGCTGCTTCTGTTTCCAGCGTTTGCCATTTGGGATAATCTCAGCCCTTGAGATCTTCCAGAGGGAAATGAGTAACCTGCTGAAAGGTCACAATGGTACAGTAGTCGTGATAGATGACATACTGGTCTTTGGCCACGATAAAGCCAGTTATGACAAAAACCTTGAGGAAGTGCTGCAGACAATCCAGGAGTCGGGGCTCAGGCTGAATAAAGAGAAGTGTTGTTTCAGTAAAAGTGAACTGCGATACTTTGGACACATCATTAACAAAGACGGTGTCCGCCCCAACCCAGACAAGATGAAAGCCATTACAGAGATGGCAAGCCCCACAGACATCACACAACTCAGACAAGTCCTGGGAATGATCGATTAACTGGGGAGGTTCCTGCCAGGCCTCTCCACAGAGCTCCACCCCATCACAGAGCTGCTAAAGAAAGAGACAGCGTGGGTGCAGGACACACCTCAACAGCAGGCCATTGACAAGTTAAAGACTATATTAGCATCGGCTCATGCACTGGCTTATTTTGGCATGAGAAAGCCTACTATTGTGTCAGCAGATGCCAGCAGTTTTGGCCTAGGAGCAGCTTTGCTACAGGTCCATGGAGACAGGACACTTCCTGTGGCCTTCTGTTCATGGTCACTCTCCTCAGCTGAGCAGCACTATTCACAAATCGAAAAAGAGTGTTTGGTGGCGGTGTGAGTGTGCAAACATTTTGCCCACTATCTGCAGGGTCTGAGTGAGTGTTCACTGCAGATGGACCACGAGGCTTTGGTCCCTCTCATAAACACATGCCATCTGGACAAAACACCAATATGTTTCCAGTAGTCACCCGCCTGATGCGCTTTGTTCTCCCCGTGCTTGCGTGGGTTTCCTCTGGGTGCTCCGGTTTCCCCCACCATCACAAAAACATGTAAAGGTTGTGTGTGTTGTATGTCAGGATCCCTTCAAAAATGAGATGCTACATCTCAAGGGGTTTATCCTAAAAAAAAAAAAAAAAAAAANAAAAAAAAAAAAAAAAAAACAGCGAAGCGGATCCTGCATCAGCAGGAGCCCTATTTGGCTCTGCTGAGTTACAGAGACACCCTTGTTGCAGCCACGGGAACATCTCCGGCCCAGCTGATGAATGGATGTCAGATCTGGACTACAGTCCCAGTCCTCAAGGAAAAACTGCAACCTAGACTCATCAGCCAAGGAGATGTTGCAGCTTACGATGCCAAAGCAAAGGCAGCCTACAAGTTCTTTGTATGACAGGCGCCATTCAACTCATCCTCTCCCAATGCTCCACCCTGGTGATGGGATGCTCCTCAAGTTGGATGGAGAGAAGGGATGATGCACACCAAACACTGTGATGAGCACAGCAAAGGAGCTGCGCACATACTTGGTGCAGACATAGAATGGAAATGTTCTTCGTCGTAATCGCAGATACCTACAGCCAATGCCAGCCTCAGTACCCCAGCAAGAACATCACACTGACTGTTCGCAGCCAGGAGAGTTGGAGGAACCCACCACACCTCCCAACCCATCACCTACTACAGCAGTTCCCACAGGACCCACTACCGGGTTCAGAACCATTGAGCGGTAGAGTGATAAAACCTCCTGCTTGTTATGGAGACTAAGAGTAAAGAACTCTGATGTGTTCACTATTAAAACTTATGTGTTTGTGTTAGGGTCTTGTGTGCGTAGCAGATTTGTTTATAAAAAAATTATCTGTTTTGGAGCTAACAATATGCATTTTTGAAAGGGGAACACTCGACTAAATTTTGTTATTCTAATGTCCAAGTAAGGAAACATGTTTCTGTTGAATATACTGAAAGCTGAAGAGTCAGTAGTTTATGTTGATATATTATTAAGGAAATATTTGAAATGCAAATTCTGAGGTATAATTTCTAAGTGCCAATTGAGGTTATCACAATAACCATATTATCGCAATATTTACAGAAAATTTAAAATAATAATAATAATAATAATAATAATAATAATAATAATAATAATAATAACGCTACCAGTCAAATTCATCTTATTGNAATAATAATAATAATAATAATAATAATAATAATAATAATAACGCTACCAGTCAAATTCATCTTATTGAAATCATTCTGATTAGAGATTCACACATCATTTGTGTATGAAATCAACTTCAAACATGAAAGTTTTGTATGGAACAGGAATTCTGTTCCTGAAAGCCGAAGAGTCAGTAGTTTATGTTGATATATTATTAAGGAAATATTTGAAATGCAAATTCTGAGGTATAATTTCTAAGTGCCAATTCAGGTTATCACAATAACCATATTATCGCAATATCTATAGAAAATTTAAAACAATAATAATAATAATAACGCTACCAGTCAAATTCATCTCATTGAAATCATTCTGATTAGAGATTTCACGCATCATTTGTGTATGAAATCAACTTGAAACATGAAAGTTTTGTATGGAACAGGAATTCTGTGATGAGGAAATTAGTGTAATCAGGACTTTTTGAACAGAAAACAATTTGTTCAAATGTTTTGGCATTTAAATGTTTTTTTTTTTTTNTAAAAAAAAAAAAAAGCAGAAGGAAAAAAAAATTCTCTCACAGGGCACATATGTAACTGGAATTGATAGACATTTCTTGGCCAAATGGAATAGATGATGATCTGGTGTCTGTCTGTCTCTCCCAATAATCCAGAGGGCCATTCATCATTCTTTCTGCTCAAATATGGCACAGACAAAAACCGCTGAACCTCCACTGTGGCACTGGCAGTAGCACTCTGGACCTTCTGGGTTTCACTGACTTTGTTATCCAAAATGTCCCATAAGTTGTCCTCTTCGTCACCTGTCAGTTCTGCTGCTACTGCTGTTGATTAAGATGGCTGAGATGAATCAAGTAGTGATGGTGTCAATGTGAATGAATCTGCGTATTGCATTCAGCAGTCACGTCCTTCACAGCAGTGTTGGTTACTTCAACCCCTCAGGTGACGAAGGTGATTGGATTGAAATCCATTCTGAAGTATTTTTTACTTGTGCTGTGATATGTGCCATGAGCCGTGGCAGTGCAGATTCTACCTGGTTTAAAAAGTCACTTGAGATGAAATGGGCCATTTTCCTTTGGCTGGAATTTCCTGTATCTGTGACTCGCAGTGACCTAATGAGGAAGCAGAGGGAGGACTCCACAATCCAGGCTCTTTTCAACCAAATTCTACCAGATGAAGATGTGGAGAGTGTAGCTCATGGTTGCTTGAACCGGGATGGCCTGTTGCTGCAGAAACTGATTCCTCAGAGTGAATGTTTTGTTGGGGAGGAGATTGTACAAATAGTTTTGCCATTAAAGTTGAGAGATTTGGTGCTTCAAACTGCTCATAGTGAGGTTGCAGGACACTTAGGAGTAAAAAAGACATGATTAGGTACTTCAGCATTTTTATTGGCCACGTTTGAAAAAAGATATATCAGCTTTTACTAAAATTTGACATACCTGTCAAATGACAGGTAAACCAAATCAGGTTATTACACCTGCCCCATTGTACCCCATTCCTGTGGCTGAGCACCCTTTTGAACATCTGATTGTAGATTGTGTGGGCCCCCTTCCACATTTGAATGGCTGGTAATGCATATATCCTTGCAGTTATGTGTCAGTCCACTTGTTATCCAGCAGCTTACCCTCTCTGAAACATTACTGCAAAATCAATAGTTCAGGCTTTAACTCAATTTATATCCATATTTGGCACTCCAACAGTGATTCAAACTGACCAGGGGTCAAAGTTTTCATCTAACTTTTTTGCGGAAGTCCAGTGCATTTTGCTCTCAAAGTCAGGGAGTGCTTGAATGGTTTCATCAGACCTTAAAATCCCTTTTGCATTCTCATAGTTAGCTAACCAGCAAGCTAGCTGTGGCATATTACCATGGTAACTGCAGTTAGCTCATACAGCTCTATTCTCATTTCAGTTTGCTGGACTCGCAATATTATTGGACCCGCAAGAAGTCAGTACATCACCAAGCATCAAAAACACGAATATTTGCAAGGACACAAACATTTCCGCAGATGCGAATATTCGTGAGGACACGCAAATTGAATTCGCATTGCATGTTCCTAGTGTGATCACGGTCTGTATTCTACATTTCATTGTGTTAAATAGTATTAATACATTGAAACCAACCTTTGATTTGATGTATCATACAATTTCAGAAAATGAGGCCTAAAATACCCAGTCACTTCCTTAGTTTTACTTCTAAGTTATTTTTATGTACTTATGACTTAATAGACATTAGATAGACGCTGTAGTGATTGATTATTCATACTGAAAATTTAAGAATTGAATTTGAAGAATTATTAATTTAAAAAATTATTTTTTTATGTTATCATATTGTCCCTAATGTTCTTCTGTGTGATAGTGTTCCTGATATAATAGATGGAATATTTAGACAAATTTAATTTCTATGTTCTTATGGACTTTGCAGACAATTATATTGTAATTATCTACATTTCTTTTTGATAAAACTTTCGGGTAATGTAAATTTATTTGTGTATGTGTCTATGATATGTTTTTCTTCACCCAAACAAGGACAAAGTGTCTTGGACTGTTGTGACTGCATGTAAATTAAAAGCTTATCATTGGATGGCTCAGTGTGTCAAGAGAATTTTGTAGGTTGTGACCAGGCCATGTCCTTAGTTACAAGATGGAGATCTCCATATTAATGTTCTTCCTCTAAGCATGAATTCTCTGTATCTGTTGAGATTGTTTGTCTTTGGGTCTACAATGACTGGAAGCCTTTCTCAAGAATTGCAGTGTTATCCAGGTCATAATGCCTCTTGTGTCAGGGGACAGCAGCTGAGTGTGGGGACTCATATCATCCTTTTTTTCGTGTTTAGTTTAGGGATGCTGATTACCATTGTAGGGAACTCTGTTGTCATTTGGTCAATCACTCATTTTAAGCACATGCATAATCCTACCAATGTATTGATTATGTCTCTGGCTCTGGTTGATCTGCTTGTGGGTGCTGTTGTAATGCCCTTCAGCTCCATTCGGACAGTTGATGGCTGCTGGTTTTTTGGAGATAACTTTTGTTTGCTTCACTCCAGTTTTGACATGTTTCTCACTACTCTTTCTATTTTCCACTTAGTTTGCATTGCTGTGGACAGATATGAAGCAATATGCAATCCTCTGCATTATTCCAGTAAAATCACAATGCCAGTGGCCTGGATTATGGTTTGTGCCTGTTGGACACTGGCTGGTAGCTATGCTNCACAATGCCAGTGGCCTGGATTATGGTTTGTGCCTGTTGGACACTGGCTGGTAGCTATGCTTATGGAGTAGTGTACTCAAGGGCTCTTGTAGCAGGGTTAGAAGACTTTATGGAATCAATATATTGTGTTGGCAGCTGTATTTTTCTGTTGAATTCCCTCTGGGGAATCCTGGACTGTATTATCTCCTTTTTCTTTCCATGTACTGTCATGATTTGCCTGTACACTAAAATATTTTTTGTGGNTATTATCTCCTTTTTCTTTCCATGTACTGTCATGATTTGCCTGTACACTAAAATATTTTTTGTGGCTAAAGAGCATGCAAGAAAGATTGAAGATCTCAGCCATTGTGTGCATTCAAATGCCAGGGGAAGACGTGGGATGATTAAACATTCAGAACACAAGTCAGCAAAGACTCTCAGTATTGTACTCAGTGCATTTATCTGTTGTTGGATGCCTTTTTTCATGTATACTGTAACTGATGCCTACACTGGTTTCAATTCACCTGTTGCACTCTTTGAAGCATTTATGTGGATGGGTTATTTCAATTCGACTTTAAATCCAATTATTTATGCCTTGTTTTACCCTTGCTTTAGAAAGTNTTATTTCAATTCGACTTTAAATCCAATTATTTATGCCTTGTTTTACCCTTGCTTTAGAAAGTGTTTTCAACTGACTGTCACTTTGAAAATAATCAGGGCACATTCCTAACCGTACAGGTGACTCCAGTATGTACATCTTAGATATAAGACAGCTACACAGAAAATTATTTGCAGAAGAGATATATCTAGAAACAAACCCTTGGATGTTGTGATGGGTGGGGTTTGGACCCAAATGCAGCACACAGTACAACTCCGACAAGTAAAGTTCTTTAATAGAGCTCTCAGTCCAACACAGAGGCAGGCAGAAAAACTGGCAGGACAAAGTGCCTACACTAACACAGACAAAGAGTCCAAACGCAGAGACTGGAATCGGAGTCGGGGACAGAAGGCAGAATTGATAACCAGGGGGGCGACGAGCAGAATAGTCCAAGACAGGCCGAGTTGGTAACAGAATGTCAATCCACAAACAAACGCTGGAGAGTCTTGCATCGAGGATGGCAAAGAACAATCTGGCAAAGGGTGAGTGTGAGACTGGGGTTTAAATCCATGCTTGATTGGTGCTAATTGGTGACAGCGTCTGAACCTGAAATGAATCAGGCTGATGAACAGAGGTGAGGAACAGAAGACCAGGCGGGCAGAAATGGCAGGTGAGTAGCTGAGGACCAGACATGCAGAAATGGCAGGTGAGTGGCTGACCAGACATGCAGAACTGTGACAGATGTGTGTACATTTTAGACAGGCTTTTGTAGCTTCTGTGTTGCCAATAATTTCAACATTTGTTTTTTCAGAAATATGTCCCATTTTTAGCTCTAGATAAGTGGTGCATGTAGCATCAGCACTGCTAATCAAACATGTTGTGTTTTACTGTGGCAGGTTTTCTCTTGTCTCTTCATGTGTGTTGACTTCTCTTTGCGACTCGTATTTCACAGTATTTGGATTTGACAATGCATATACAAATATGTGATGTGTATATACAGTATGTTATGAGACACATTGTTTCATGGCATTTGCTACTGTTTGAAGTAGAGGCCTTTTCCCCACAGCAATGTTAAAAGAAAAGGCTTGGATGGAGATCATTTACAAATGACCACTACATCAAATAATTAGTAAAATTACACAGTACAAGAACGAGAAAAGCAAGACAATGATCACCTTTTATAATTTATATTTTAGCATCTATGAAAAATGAAATTTTCCTTGATTATATTATTTAACTTTAAATTGTGTTGAAATTGCAGCCACCTTTGGGCTCAACAGAGGTAATCTTGATAAATTTCCAGACTTGATTGGTAAATTCACAGTGTAAAACACAAGGTGACCAAGAGCAAGGATAATTATTTTTGGGGAATGTAATTCTTCGTGTTTTTGCACACAAACTGCATTAATTTGAGCTAGTGATATAACATGTTCCAGAGATACCCAAGGNGTGTTTTTGCACACAAACTGCATTAATTTGAGCTAGTGATATAACATGTTCCAGAGATACCCAAGGCCTCTTCCAGCAAACAGGGGACATCCTCAGGACATGTAGGGGACATTTGTGACATTCAAAAACGTCCCCTGAACGTCCCCTCGAAAACGTTCTCTGCAGGACATTATGAGAACGTTTCTGACATTTGCAACAGGTCCTCGTTTGGTCCGGATCTGACATTCTGTATCAGATGCAAAACGTCCCATTTTGATCAAGTTTTTAACGTCCCAGAGACGTCCCGATTTGGTCCCCTTCCGAACGTTCTGATAAAGACATTAGCAGGACTTTAACAGGACCTTNGACGTCCCGATTTGGTCCCCTTCCGAACGTTCTGATAAAGACATTAGCAGGACTTTAACAGGACCTTCGTGAAGCAGAGAACGTTCCCTGGATGTTATTATGTTATAGAAGAGCTATATTCTATTTATTTTTATATATAAGTGTATGTCTATCACACACGATAAATTGCAGCTTTAATTAAGATGTAATCAGGTTTTTGTGACAGATATTGAATGATTATTGTATTTGGATTAATCTGTCCTGTACTGGTTTTCATTTAAGCTTTAAAATGTATACTACTCAACCTTTGTGTGCGTGTGTATCCATCTATCTATCTATCTATATCAACATGGAAAAGCTGTTAAAATTTTAATTCAACAGGAAAGGGAAACTGAAAATGTAAATGTGCATATTATTTAGCCATCTCAGAGCTTAAATGTTAATCACATACATTTGTACCATCCATGCCCTCCCATGAAATCATTCAGGAACCTTTTTTGGACTGCATATTTTTGTATTTATTTTATCAGGACAATTTTCATTGCAACACTTGTATGTTACCTCATAGTCCAAGGGAACATCTTCGATTGAACAAACTACAAACACTGTAACCAATTAATCGACATTTAAACTATTCCTATGATAAAAGATCTCAAAAGAAATCATAGTCATCATCATCTTTATCTTTGATAAACGGAACTCCAGCACTAGTGAAGTTTATTCCTCCATTCTAAACACACCAAAAGCAAATACAATTCCATTTAAGTAACAGTTTGTGGACACAATAATTCATTAACTGAGATTGAAAGTTTCTTGCACTTACATTTGAGCAGATTTAAGTCTGGCCAATTTACCAAATACATCTTGAGCAACTAAATTTTCATTGAAATTCTATGTGCGTGGGGTAACAACTTGTTTTGATAAAACTACATCAACAAACATATTTCTTTAGACCGATGATGGGACAAAAATGTTTTCTCCCATGCAGTAAGCACATTGGTGACTGATAGAGATTCCTCCTTCTGTAGCATTATGGAGATTGTGGCAACAGAAACTCTGCTAATTTTCCTAATCAGGTCCTTATTTTGTCTGGATATTCTTGATGAATGCAATTCTCCTATTTCAGTTTCTACAAGTATCATGAACATTAATACCTTTTGAAAACCTTCTTCAACCCAAGTACAGTAACATATGATCATTCCCAAAGTTGAAATTAACGTGAAAATAAAATCAAGTGGGCAAGGGATGAATTTTCACTTGAAATGCATTCTTTCCATTTTGTTGACTGTGTATTCGTTTCTTTCCTCCTGAAGTTGGTGAGCTGGAAATGAGCTGATGTCCACCATCATCCAAAATATTTCAATCTGTTAAATGCATACTGGACAAGAAAAAACAAAGAAGCAAATTGATCATCAGTTTAGATCATTACTGCTGGTGTAAAATATATTGTAATCTGCAATGATGCTCGCCAATACAACAAGTATTGTATTGGAGAGCATTTGTATTGTATAGTATTGCAAAAATGTCAGTGAAGATGTTAATTTTTTTAAACCAGAAACATTTTCCTCAAGCATTTTATTAGCCTATCTGTATGCTCCCTACTGGTGATTTATTGATACTGTGCAAGTATTTGGCCTGGATTGTTTATTCATTTTTTTCTTTTTTTTTTTTTTAATTTAAAAACATTAAGAGCTTAATTACTCTTGTAGAGAAGTTTTTAGATGTGCTTAAGACTTTTGCACAGTACTCTCTCTCTCTCTGTGTGCGCGCGCGCGTGTGCACGTGTGCAATTCAAACACATACACCCCCTTAATACAAGCAGATTTAAGATTGGATATTTTAGCAGACAAAACAGAAAAACCCTTACAGCAACAAAGCAGAACTTTGTGCCACATTGCATTTGTAAAAAAAATAAGAGGAATCTTTGTATTTACAACAAAACTACTGAAAATGAAAAAAACATATTTATGTTATTACTCAGTTTGCACAAACAATTTTATTTTCATTAAAAAAACAAATTTGTTAATAAGGCAAAACTCTGTCAATGATGACATTTATTATTTTTGGTTCAACTACAGTGCTCATACAGTGCTCATATAATTACTATAGTGCAGCGAGATCATGGTCTGATTTCAGCAGGTAGACAAAATTTCTGTTAGCAAACTGAGAATATTCTCTTTTTAAGAAATTTTACATCCTTCCCTCCCTCCAGAGACACAAATTTCAAAAAATTAGGTTCAGTATTGTGAATTTTTGTTCATTCAGCATGTAGTAAGCGCTCATTTAAATAAATGAATGGTGCCTTTTTATCACATGTAAATACAACTACAATGCAATCTGTAATGCTTTCAAAACCCTTCAAGGCCTAAAAACATCACTGTCCCACCCATTGGTTCAGTCTTTCCCCTGTGTGTACTGTGCACACACAAACGGCAAGCGGGAAGGCGGCAAGCACGCACTGTATCTAGTGCTGCCACCTGTGTGTGTGTTGGAAGGGGCACCCCCATACACACACAGTGGCAACACTGGATACAGCGCGTGCTTGTCGCCTTCCCACTGGCCGTTTCTATGCAATGCGCGCATGCTTGGCACTGCTTACCCAACAGCTTGACAAAACTACTACTAGTTTACAGTATAGAACTAGCTACATTTCGTTTTACATTTTGTTTTTGTTTTTGTTTTTTTGCCGTTTATCTTATTAATATTTGACAATGTTAAGTCTACTAGTTGATTCTTGTAAATAGTTTTGTGTAAATAGCCTACTTTTGATTTTTCAAGGAGCTCGGGTTCCTCTGTCATTAATTGAAAACATCCCCGCTGGCTTTTATGCCAAGGTAAGTTATTATTATTATTATTATTATTATTGCCTGGGATTGCCATATAAGGCAATCCCAGGGTTTGTTCTTCTTGCTCTTTATTAAACATTCTTATTCCAGCCATTTTTTGGCACTTAACTAGTTCCGCATATTTCAACCAATTTAAACCATTCAAAGTTTAGGTTGTTCAGAAAATTGATGGCATGCAGGCTACATCTTTTTGTATTACTATTTCATATATTTTCTGAGATATTAAGGTTTTTTCAGGCATTTTTTGCCATTCAAAGTCAATGAGAGCAGGCTTCAAGCATCCTTCAGGCATTCATGCCTTCAGGCACTTATAACTTCTGCATACTTCAAGCAATAAAAAAAATAAAGCATTATTCAGGCCACAAGACTTTCAGCTTCCATATACTACTTGAGCATATTCATGCATTTCATAGTTTTTGAGAAATCATGAGTTAAAAAAACTTCATATTTTATGTAAAATTCAGCGTTTATAATGAGTGTGTATGGGAAAAGTTAGAGTGGGTGCTGGTGACAGCTGATTGGCTGAGCCCCCTCCACTCTGTTAACTGCTGTTGTGATTTTAAAGCAAAAAAATAAACTCATATCGTCCACAGTTTTTGCACAAAACCAATAATATTTACATCAAAACGTAGCTACAAGTCTCCTCTCTCTGAAAATGTGAACAATTACATGGAAATGTAAATTATTTCTGACATACAAGCCTCTAAACACAGACAAGGACCATTTTCTCTCCATTCACTCCAATGTTAAATTCTCCAGAAAAAAATCTCACAAGCCAAATTCTTTCACGTTTTTGAACTGCCAGTACTCCGTCAATTTGTAGAGTTTTCACAAAAGTCTTACGTCTACTTCTTCCCCCAAAACTCCTCTTTCTAACGGTGTATCATTTTCTGAGAACAGACATTCGGTCATGGAGTAAGAGCCATTTGTTTGGGGTGTGGTAATCTCACTCTCTGTCTGTCTCTACAGTTAATTAGCTCCTGTTTTTTTTCCAGCTGTGTGTTCCGTCAAAGCACGCGCAGTCACAACACAGAGGCAAAGATTAAAGGAGCATTGCACAGATTTTTAAAGATTTGTTTTATAAATCTAAAACCATCAACCGTAAAGCAACCAAATTTGATAGACTTGTTTATTGTTGCATCTCCTACTGATCCACTACTGACTACTGACAAAACACTGCTTGACCTGAAGGTGGCACTATAACAACCAATTACACATATTGCCTATAACTTTGGATCCTGACATTGTACAGTCAAAATTGACTGTACTGTCAAGTTGTACAGTCAACTTGAACTACTTTCAATGGCTCCACATGCATCTGTCATTACAGAGCCAACAGATTAAAGGATCATGCCAGTGATTTTAAAACCACTTTTTGGTTTAAGGTTCAAATTGAGCATCATACAGTCAAAATTCCTTTTGAAATACAATTCCCTGGTTGTCCATGGATCTATCACTACAGATTCCAACACATTAAAGGAGCATTTTTGTGATTTTAAAACTACTGTAAAAAAAAAAAAGGTTTGGAAATGAACGTCATATGGTCAAAATTCCTTTTGAACTGGACTCCTTGGGCATACATGCATGTATCATTCCAGATTCCAATAAATTAAAGGAGCATACCAGTGATTTCAAAACCACTATTTTGTTTGACTTTGGAAACAAATGACATAAAGTCTACTTCCAGTGGCTCTACATACATCTGTCATTATAGATCCAACAAATTAAAGGAACATGCCGGTGATTTTAATACCACTTTTTGGTTTATAAGTTTCAAGTTGAGCATCATACAGTAAAAATTCCTTTTGGAATACATTCCTCCCTGTATTGGGATCTATCACTATAGATTAGAACACATTAAAGGAGCATTTCAATGATTTTTTTTTCCACCATTTTGAATTTTTCCCAAATATTTAACAGATTTCACTCCTTATAAACATCTAAAACATCACATCATGAAAATATTTGATATATTTCAGCTCGGTTTATTGACGTCATTGTTTATGAACTTTGTGGAAAGATGAAAGCTCTTTCAGTGTTTCTGGCTGATACACATGTTCACACACATCATGCACTCCTGCATGATTCAACTCTTAGCTTTTAAGCCACATTTAAGTATTCAGCATCTATTTTTGCATTTTTCAAGCAATTTCTTACATTCAGACATTCTTGTGAGGATTCAAATATTCTTCAAGCATTCCTGCATCTATCAGTTTCAAGCAATGCGAAGCACAAACTTTGGCAAAAGGGCAATCCCAGGCTGCAGTTCCACAGGAAATGTATTTCTAGTTATGATTATTATTTTTATTATTATTATTATTATTACTATTTTTTTTTACTATTTATTAATTTTAGGTATAGAGAATGGATAGACATAAATTGGTATAATCTAGCAAAAGTAAGGTGGTTTCCACTGATTTCAGCAAGTGTACCTTTGTGTTCTCAGTGTCTTGCAGCCACTTGTCCAAGCAAGTTCTCTCTCTCTCTCTCTCTCNCCCCCCCCTCCCTCCAGAATAAAATAATAATAAAGTTGAGTGCTGACTTGTCTAATCTCGCTGATGTTGCCTCTGAACAAGTATCCTAGCATTTAGCATATAGCTGACTAACTGTACCATGAATTAGCAACTTAGCTGCATTAATAATAAGCTTTTTAATACATGCTGGATACGGTGCTAACTTTTACTGTGATATGCACATACTACTGTCTTTTCTATTCTTTTCCATCAGCTTTTCGTCACTCTCTTGTACTGTCACCTTTCAAAATAAAAAACATCCACATTTACAGGAAGTGTCAAAATAAAACCTTAAAATAAAATACAGTACACAAATTGATAAATGCACGTTAAGAACCATGAAATATTGTATTAAC
The DNA here is from genome assembly GCA_014773175.1 of Lucifuga dentata. Taxonomy (NCBI): domain Eukaryota; kingdom Metazoa; phylum Chordata; class Actinopteri; order Ophidiiformes; family Bythitidae; genus Lucifuga; species Lucifuga dentata. The sequence continues at coordinate 6,374 of VXCM01004647.1, read as the reverse complement.
CATGAAATCATTTACAATTCCAGGGACTGATGTTATTGAGCATGTCCTCAAAAAAGGTAATTCATCACCACCACCTTAAACTACATTAATCTACCAGTTTGATATTACTCAAATGGGGAGCAGAATGAGAGATTTGATGATGTAGTGTATTGTTACTGAAAAACCTGAGTTTGAAGCCACTGGTTTACAAAATCATCACATTCCCACAATTCATACAGCATCAATTAATAGAATCACATGCTGTATGCATGCTGCATCTTGAAGGAAGTTTATTGTGAGTGCTGTCATATGTAATTCAAAAAATTTATTGCCGCATTCTCTGACACTCTAGACATGTCACAAAAATGTTCTGTGCTAGCTCTTAAAATTTAATTCCTCTACAGGTGCCTGCAACAAGGCCTATCCAAAAGAAAAAACCCGCTGCATCGAACATGTGATTACCACCACATTGAAGCATGCTCCACATCATAGAACAGCCTCTCAGCAGGTATTCTTTTTTAACCTCCTGCAAGATAAATTACACAAGGATCATCAAATTTTGATTGGTTCCTATTGGTGCCAAAATCACATCACCCGATGATTAAAAAGATGTAACACCTGTTAAATTCCCAGCCTATTCTTATAGAATTTCATTAGAAAGTAAATCTATCTTTAAAGCAGTCCACTTTAAAGATAAATCTACTCCAAGTGGAAAAGAACATAACAGTTACCTCTCCCAAACTCAGTACCAGTAGTATGAGTATTAAAAGTAGTAGCAGTAATAGTAGTAGTACATCACAGACAATTACCAGTTTCTATCAGTTGTAGGGCTCTTTACACACCATGCTTCCATTTCCTGGACAGGGATTAGGGCTATTTCAAGAATACATTCTCCTTTAAAAATAGATTAACATAAATTAGCTTTCCCAAAATTCAATCCCAATTCCAAAACAGTTGGGACACTGTGTAAAATGATTTGCAAATGATTTTTGACCTACAGTATATTCATTTGAACACAGTACAGGACATGCAGTAATGAACGTGATAACTGATGATGGTTTTCCAAAGTATTCCCGAGCCCATGCAGATGCAATTGTCCATCACAGAATCACATCAGTTTTGAATGCTGTGCTGCCTGAGGGGTCAAAGGTCACAGTCATTCAATGATAGTTTTTGGCCTTGCCCCTTATGTGCAAATATTTCTCCCAATTCTCTGAATCTTTTAATGATATTATGGACTGTAGATAATGAAAACATTATAAATTCCTGCAGTAGTTCATTGTGTGTTCTTAAACTGTTTGGACTATTTGTCGATGCAGTTTGTCACGAAGTGATGAACCTCATCCCATCCTTGCTTGTGCTCCTTTTGTACCTAAACATGATACCAATTTCTCCATTATATATATTAGAATATTCCAAACAGGTGTTTTTTGAGCATTCCACAACTTCCCAGTTTTTTGTTGTCCCTGTGCCAAATTGTTTGGAAGATGTTGCAGGCATCAAATTCAGAATGAATACATATTTCCAAAAAAAATAATAATAATAATAAAATAAAATACTGTTTATAAATTTGAACAATGAATATCTTGTCTTTGTAATGTGATTGAATGTAGGTGAAAATGATGTGCAAATAATTGCCTTCTGTTTTTATTTACATTTTACACAGCAATCCAACCTTTTTGGAGTCAGGTTACGTAATAGTCTTAACAGTTATTCTACTCTTAAATTAACTCTTGGTAACAGGTTTAAAGGACCATTGTAGCTATTTTAATTTTTTTGGAAACTGCTGTTTTCCACCAGTCGAAAAAAACCAGAAAAATTTTTTTTTTAATGGGCTGTCTGCAGCTGAGGACTCGGTGGACTGAATTACTGGGAGAAAGGTGACTACTCAGTCAAAATCTGTATCTTGTGAATTTGTGGTAATGAGCTAAAATCTAAAATCAGTTCTATCTGGGCAGATTTGCACACGTGGAGAGCCCGAGGATGAGTGGGAGGAGGCTGCCAGAGAGTCTGACCAGATCTGACGGAGACAATCATCATCATCATCGTCATCATCATTATCATTTTACCTGTGATCGCGAATACACCTTTGTTGTTCTATTATTCATAATAATGTTATTATTCATAATGTTGTTATTGTTGTTATTATTGTTGGTTCCCTAACTTTAAGCCTTTTCAAAATATTAAACTTCATTTCAACACATTTTCAGCTATTTCACATTATTATTATTATTATTATTATTATTATTATTATTAGTGGGTGGTGGTGGTGGCAGTAGTAGTAGTAGTCCGATGGTCTAGGACTTTATAGTTCTAAATAAGACATCCAGAAGACGTTCTCCGAACGTTATTAAATCTTAATTGGATGTTCAGAGGACGTTCTCCGGATGTTATTAAAAACCTTAATAAGATGTCCAGAGGACGTCCTCCGGACGTTGCAATTAAGTCCGTATAAAGTCCCCTTGACGTTCAGAGAACGTCCTTAATAACGTCCCCAGTTACATAATGGCAACGCTACAAATTGACGTACAGGGGACGTTTGGTGGGGACGTCCTAGGGACATCCTGGGGACGTTATTTTGTTTGCTGGGTTGTGAGTACAAGATGGATAAACTTGGCTAAATGCAGAAATTATCTACTGTATATACTCGACTATAAGCCGATCTCAACTATAAGCCGACCCCCCAACGTTGCTCCATCAATTTATTTGTTTAGTAAATTAGCCTACTTTTTTTTCTGGGTATTGTCATAGAATTCCTGTGATTTTCTGAAAATAATCCACGTACTGGTACCGGTAAACAGCTGATTNTTGTCATAGAATTCCTGTGATTTTCTGAAAATAATCCACGTACTGGTACCGGTAAACAGCTGATTACATAACTAACATTAGCTGACATTAAGTTTTCCTGACTCCTCTTCCTATTCTGAATCGCCAAACACTTAAACGATGCAGTGATGAAGTAAGGAAACCTTTACAAATGAGCTGTAATTATCACGGCGCTTATATAGCATATTTAGCTGTGTAATTATGGTGAGTTTTTTGTTTTGTTTTTTTTAAGAATCTCACCCGTTAGGTGTTTTCAGTAATTATCCTGTACCTGAGTCGATGCAGTCTGTCTATGTGCTGAAACATTCAGCGATACGGAGTTTTGTAATTCCCTCAGCCAACCTCCTGATGTTGCTCCATCAATTTATTTGTTTAGCAAATTACCCGTTTTGCTGAGTATTGTAATATATTCCTCTGATTTTCTGAAAATAATCCATGTACGGGTCATGACTGTTTTAAAACTTCACCACTTTAATGGGGCTTCTCTTCCTGACGCACACCGGAATGATAATATCGGTCTTGTTCATTTAGTGGATTTTTTATTTTCAAAATCAAAACAACAAAACATGAAGTGATGTGAGGTAAATAACTATATCGCTGCCCCGTTCCTCCAGCTGAGAGTCTATGACTCCTCCGTGACAGAGCCGGTACTTCTCGGAGCCGTCAGTACATTAAAACATAATAACCTATTTGATTTCACTTTTCCAAATTAAATATTTTAAACATTTGATAATTAACCAAGAAATGGCTCTAACACCGGTACTGGTAAACATGATATTTATTTCAGCAGCTGATTATGTTAGCCTTACTGGCCTCCGCAAAATGTGCTTAATAAGATGCTTTGTCAGGAAATATCTTATTATAAGGTATGATTTAAACTATTTGCCATGAATAGTAGTAATGAGTAGTATTTCCATGCCTGGAAATTTCAGTCTAATTTGAATTACTCGACTATAAGCCAACCCCCAATTTGCGTTGTGAAATTTGGTGAAAAAAACCTCAGCTTATAGTTGAGTATATACTTGCTGACTGCTATGTGACTGTGGGTTAGCACTAGTTCAGCATGCACACTATTCACTTGACTTGCTACCCTCATGTTGAAACCTTGTTGCAGTCAGATGACACCATGAAAAGAACTTGTATATAAAGTGGCAAAGTGGGGAAATCCATCCAGCGTTATGTATCAAGTTGAAATGTGCTCTTACTGTAAAACAATTAAAATATTGTAACAACTCTGAGTTAGATCTTTTAATGCTAGGCTTAGATTTTATCAATCAATCTTTATTCAGCAATGAAAACTGAGTTCTGGGATTCCTTGAGTGAATAAAATTTTGATTTTAACAAACATCTGGAGAAATGTTTCAAAACAGACAAGCAGACAAATTATCACAGTTTCATCACAGTTTTTTTTAATGTAAAATTCTCCCCACTACCTTCAGGTCCCAGCGGACCACAGAGGACTTTATTACATTTGAACAACATATTAGCAGTGCCAGATGTTGGGAGACCATTAAAAGGATCTTAACGTCATGGTTCTTGATTTGTCTACCTGCTGTTATGTTTGTTTTTCTCTGTTTGTTCCCTGTTCTGTTCACCTCACCTGTTGTTAATGCTATGATTTTTTTTTCCTGCATTGCCCAGTCACCTGACCTCCACACCTGCTCCCTATCAGTAATTACTCTCAACTCTGTCTATATATACACATGTATATACTGTATATATAGATCTATCTATCTATCTATCTATCTATCTATCTATCTATCTATCTATCTATCTATATCAGTAGTATGCTACAGATAATTAATTAAGGTAAAGCAATGGTATGCAAAGTTGCAATGTTAAGATCATAATTCCAATAATGAAATATTAATCTTATTTAAATTGGACACCATTCATGTTATGTGGAAAATTAAGTTGTTCAAACTTAATATTTTGATTATTTAATTAATATTCAGTCTCAGATCTTAAATTAATATTTGGGCTCAAATCTGAAAAGGGTGATCCTTTACTCATTCAGTGATTTCTTCTCTGAATGGAAACAGGCAAACAAAAGTACTATTGCATAGGTTAACATTTATTTACAGATGAGAAAGAGAATAATATACAAATGAGGTAGGTATTATGTGAAGTATGAAAAAGCATTCAATTGAAATCAATCAAAGGTTCAAATCTGTTAAGGAGGTCTTTACCAATGAGAAGTGGTATTTTATCCAGTGGAGATATGTACACAGGATGAATCAGACTCATTGATCCAATGTCAAAATGTATCAGAGCGAGGGCTGATAGTATGGTGTTCACTGAAGAATAGGCATGAGCCTCCACAGGATAATGATGATGATGCAGCTTCAAGTCTCTGTTGGACTGGTGAGCTAAAGTTTGTAGCTTCGCAAAGAGGGTCGATGACATCAAAGTGACATCTGCTGCAGTATCAAGGAGTTCTTCATGAACCAGTTCATGTTCCAATGTTGTGGAAAGATAAGAGTTTTCGTGTTCACCTTTTTCAGTTAAATCACACAAGAATCATTGACAGGGAAGCTCACCTTTAATGACATATATTTTCATCACCAGCCTCTGAACCTGCTTGGACTGCAACGATTTCAGCATGACGTGAAACAGAAATGTTCTCTGGACTCAAATAGAAGTCTTCATCCACAATTGATTCTGTGGAGGAGTTTTCATCAAGAGCTGGTGTCACTGGACTGGAAGTGACAGACAAAAGATCAGATGCTGGCTTTGTTTCAGCAGCCTTCTTCAGACTGTTTACTATGCACATGAGAGTGTCAAGATCTTCCAAACTGATGTTTGGAGAGTCAGACTTAACAGTTGAGATGTTGTTTCTTCTCTCATGGATTTCATAAGCACTGTTTCTTGGCGTTTTCTATCAGGGAAATTATGTTTGAATGATTTTCTCTGTCGTCTGTCCCTGAAATGATCATTTCCTGGTTCATAGTGTGAATAATTTCTCCTATCATTGTATCTGGGCTTTTTCCACCTATAGTGATTTCTCTTTTGATAGGAATCAGAAGAGGCACGGTTTGGCCTGTATCTCATTTGATTCCTCCCTTCATGATTAGGTGGAGGAGATGACCTGGGAGCAGGCTGTGGTGGATTAACACCATGGGCTCCCTCAAGCTCCAATGGTAAAGACTTTGTGTCAATGTTCAAGACACATCTGGGTTCAGAATTAGTCAAGATCTGCTGTTGTTTCATAAAACCTTCAGTAGCCATGTCACGCAGCTGTTGACTATTCAACGTGCGAGGGCAAGCTGCAATGCCAAGATGCTGATTGGTGGCAGAATGAAGGTTTCGGACAAAAAGAGACTTGAAGTTGAAATCTCCTTCCATGCCCTGGCTCATTTTTAGAACCAAAATAAGCTTTACACAGACGCGTATAGTAATGTTGGGGAAATTCTTGTTTTCCTCGCTTCACTGCTAAAGCAGCTGCAAGATCAGTTTCTGTCTCTGGAGCAGAAAACTCACGAATCATTGCTTCACATAGTAATTGATAGTCATTTCTGATATAATCCGGCTGCCGTTCTATGAAGCCAGTAACTTCACGGCTGGAAGTC
>VXCM01004646.1:27514-68994 GCA_014773175.1 Lucifuga dentata | reverse complement strand
GTAACTATTAGCAGGAGAAACATGGATTTTTAAGGTGGGTGTATCACTTGAATATTTGATTTTGAAAGATTAAGAGATTTAGCAAAATATCAGGAAAGCTGAAATACGGTTTTATCCTTTGGGAAATGATTGTCAGTAACGTAACATGTATGAAAACTGGATATATTAGGCTCAAACATGCAAAATGGATGGAATGGTCCTTTAATCCCTGAACACAACACAGCACATCCATCAATTTATGCAGCAATAAGCAGGATGGTCTTGAAAAAAACCCCCGCCATCATCACACCATCATCACGATGCACGTTAACGATTTTGCATTTCCATCGTGACAAATCCAAGTGTGCAGAAAGGTGAAACAGGATTAAAAGTTGATTCTCTGGAGAGTATTTGGAGAATCTAAACATCATCCTCCTACAGCATCCATACACTCAGCTCAGCCACGCGGAACGCTGGCAGCCTGCCCTAAAACCCTAATGTAATGAAGCTCTCTGACACACACACACACACACACACACACTGTGGTCCTGCTGTCCAGGGTGGGGACAACAAAAGCACCACTGTCTCCCCGTGGCCCTGTGGCATTTCCAGGAGCTATAATTTTACACAACCGAGAGGGAAATCTCAGCTTTTACTGCCTGCAGTAAGCCTATCGCTGCTGTGTGTGTTTGTGTGTGTGTGTGTGTGTGTGTGTGTGTGTGTGTGTGCGTGCGTGTGCGTGTGTGTGTGCGCGTGTGTGTGTGAGTGTTCATTCAAAACCATTCCCTCCTCATCTCCCGTGAGACACAGAGCCCAGAAATACTTCTGCAGACCTACCTTGATATAATTTGCATGTATGGAGGTCATTTCCTGCCACATGTTAACAGCATCCTATTACATGTGAAGCAGGATCTTCGAGATATTCTGCTAATATTTAACGCTTATACATAAAAATGTCCCCTCGCACTTAAACTTTCCTCCAAAATTATTGTGCTCGCAAAATTATTGTGATTCTCGTGCTTGGATTTGAAATGTCAAAGGTCAAAAAGTAACCAATCAAACTGAGGGATTGGTCTCAGCCAATGAAATGATGACACTGGTTTGGGAACTGGGGTGTGGAACGCCAAATGCACAAAAATTAAATCAATAAAAACCAGTTATTTTTTAAATAAATAACTTATTTATGAAATAAATAATCTGTGCAAAAGTACACATAAATTCTGAAATTAATTCTGAATTAATTGACAGTCAAATAATATCTCAAGAGCCGATCTGACGGCAAGCAGATTGATGCTGCTGGTACGTAAGAAAATTATACCATCATTCATGTTTCTACGTGTTTTTTTTTTTTTTTTTTTNTTTTTTTTTTTTTTTTTTTTGATAACGTTATCTGTTCTGAAGAGTTTCAGTATGTGCCGCATCATTAGCCAGTTAGCGCTATCTACCTTTAGTTAGGATGCTAACGCTAAATGCATCCGATCATCCACTCTATGCTTATGGATCATTTTATTGCTATTTTGTCGACTTATTTTGTGAAAAGTAAGCAGATTATGTATTACTTTTGTAATTAGGTTATAATAAGTTGTGTAAAGACTTATTTTTCTTTCGTCGCAGGAAAACCAGGCGTTTTGTTTGACATCTGCCTTTTCAGCTTCTCGTAAGTTTCCTTTAGTTAAATTTTACAGCAGGTTGTAATGTTTGATTTTGTGTTCTGCTCTGTGTACGTATGATGTTCTTTATTATTTTAAAATATCATAAATAGGACAGAGCTTTAATCCCTGACAGTCTTATGAGGTACTGTCCTTCCTGTCTGTGCTGTTTCAGGTCTAATGGTGTCACCTGCACTCCAGACGATCCTTAAACGGGCTGATGCCAACTGATCTGACTGTACAAGATTTGCTGATAAGGAATTTTGCATCAGGACAATGCTGTCTCAATCTTAAGGGCTCATGGGAATTAATTTGTCAGAGGACAGCTTTCAGGACAATGATGAAAAGACTCAATTTTACAACAGCCTGCCATCCTTTCCTGTCCTAACGTCTGTTTATAGACGCTGCTTTGTGAAATAAAGAAATAAAAAAATATACAGCTTCTTTCATTATTGTTCAAGTGTAGGTCATCATTACCGTGGGTTCATCTCATCCAGGTGTAAAACGTCTGGAGGACTGAAGGTGATCACCAGATTGGAAAGAAAACTTTTGCATCATGGCATTATTTCATGTTAAATATGGGTATGAATGAAAGATAAAGTCAATATATCACACTTAAATATAAACGTAGCCAAATACAAATGAAGGGAAACGCTGTGTGTATAAAAGCTGTAAGCGATAAAAAAATATATTTGCTATTATTTAATCCCATCAGCCTGGACCAGGTGAACTATCAAAATATAAAGCAGGACCTCTAACTAAGGTCCATAAAATGGTTTATAAAAATACCTTTTCAGAGGTCGAGCAGGAGAGTCCACACAACTCCAATAACTAGCAGAGAGAAACATGGCGCCTGGTCACCATGCAGCAGCTCAGAGTAAAAAACAGGACCAGCATCAGAAGTACCGCTCAGAACTTTTTCATACGTGACTCGGGCAAATCAGAACGTGTTTCAGCTCTAGGCCATCCTCAGCGTAACAAAGCACATAGTGGGTGGAGCTTATATAGCCCTCAACAGCCTTCAACAATTGTATAAGCTCCACCCACTCTGTGCTTTGTCACGCTGAGGATGGCCTGAAACGCGTTGGTGATTTGTCTGAGTCAGTATAGTAGATATTTTACCTTTCTATGCATAAGAAACATTAAAGAAACACTTCCAGATATACTAAAACATCATAAACATAATAATACTGCTGAACTGCTGATGACGCACAATGTGTTGATGTGCATCGTAAAGTAGCGCGCTTCGTTATTACGAACCATTGTATATAACTCAAATTTTTAATTTATTAGGCTTTACGGCAGTCGGTTTGTAAGTACGGATGTTCGTAAGTCGGACATTCATAACCCTGGGACTGCCTGTACTATTACAACACTCATATACAGGAATGAACTGAAACCAATAAATGTCTGGAAAGTAGAGAAAAACTCTAATATTTACTGTTCTAGGAGTTTTTTTTTTTTTTTTTTTTGCGGATTAGGGTTGAATGGGTTCAAACATGCAAAATAACCAGTATGCTCCTTTAAGTAAATCTAGTAAAACCACACTGGTAATGCTTACTGTATCTGGTAAATGTAAAGAATTATTAGCCATGAATGTGCTTCAAAATAAAAGCATGAAGAAAAGTAGAATATTGTTTTAGGCAATCAATAATCTTCTCCAGTTTTTGAGATTTTAATTCCTTAAGATCAAATTAAAAAGGAACCAAAGCAAAGAAGGAAAGAAAGACAGAATGAGACAAGGAAACAGGAAGTAACAAAAATCAAGACGAAAAGCAGGAAGAAAGGCAAAGGAGGACAGGAAATCCACAAAACTGGAAATACGAGAGTGTTATCGAGTACTTTCACCAAGTATACTCGAGTATATTTTACTGCTAAAAGCTTTTAGCTACGATGCTAAATGAATAAAACATCGTCTGATTCTTTCTCTACATACATGTGTGTTTGCATGAGTTCTAATCCAGTGTTGTTCTCTATGTTAGCATGACAACATTTGCCATTTTACATTGTGTGTGTGTGTGTGTGTGTGTGTGTGTATGTGTGTGTGTGTGAGATGAATTTTGTCAGTTTGTGAAGCCACAACTGTTTCCCACCCTTCCATCTGCTCCAAACCCGGAATATAATCCAGATTACTGCATATGAATCCCCTTCCCACAATGCACACACACACACACACACACACACACACACACACACACACACACACACACACACACACTATTTTGCAGGTTGCACAATCACATTCTAACGAGCACACCCTGTCCTAACATGTTTTATGGCTGCACAGCCACACGATGGTGTAATCTGGGTCACCATGGNACCCTGTCCTAACATGTTTTATGGCTGCACAGCCACACGATGGTGTAATCTGGGTCACCATGGTGATTTGGGATTGACATGTCGGTTGCCACGGTCACCAGGATGACATCATCAAACTGCTGCTTAAGCATGTTGTGAGAAGATTAAAATTTGGGATAAAAGGTGAAGTTTGGTGCACATTTGTGTGTGTGTGTGTGTGTGTGTGTGTGTGTGTGTGTGTCTGTGTGTGTGTGCACGTCACCTCCAAAGCCAGGCCTGTTGGCAAAGTCGTGTTCTTCGATCCTCAGCAGCTGTTCACTTTTGATCAGAAGAGTTTTGGTGCTGTCCTGCTTCTTCAGCTTGTAGTCGATTCGCCTGTGGAGACAGGAAATACACGAGTACTCAAGTAAAAGTACACAAACTTCACAGTGTACTTTAAAATGTACTCAAGTATCAAAGCAGAGAGAATATCTGTCAGAGTTTTATATCAAAGCAAAAGAAGGAAGAAGAGGAGGAGCTAGTTTTCTTAAGTCAGTTGGAGAAGGAAGGAAGGAAGGAAGGAAGGAAGGATATTTTAGATATTTGACGATAATTTAATGTTAATCTTCATTATAGTGAATTATGTCCTCAAACGTAAAGGGAGCCTGAATGCCTCATTACATTTTTAAACAAACACACACACACACACACACACACACACATATAAACACACACACACACACAGCTGGTGCATCACTCTGTCAACTTACAAAAAAATTATGCCACATTTCCATCTGAAACAGAACATTTCTACAAATAAAAAATAGAAATAAAACCCCATTATTCCAGTGTGTGTGTGTGTGTGTGTGTGTGTGTAGAGGGAGTACATACACACACATGCATGCACAGGTGAGCATACAGCAGCTTCATGAAGCAATAAAAGCTCAACAAAAGATAAAAGATTCTCTGCTGACTGATGAAAGTCACACAAAACACAAGCAAACAAGGACACACACACACACACACACACACAGTGGGGCTTTCATAACTTCTCAAAGAAAGTCACGGGTCAAGACCCATAAATACAGGCAGTATAGAACATCAACATCAGCATTCAGCCATACACACACACACACACACACACACACACACACACACACACACACACATCTGGGACCTCTGCCACCGCCTCAGCACAGTCGAGGTGAAAATGGAATCTGCTGTGGTGCTGAAAGTAAGAAAAATAATGTTTGAAAAATTCAGCAGAAAGTCGTTCCAGAAAAATGTCCCGGTGACTCTGAGCCGGAAAAAAAAAAAAAAAAAAAAAAAAAAGAGTTCTCCTCAAGAGAGAGTTCTTTCATTAAAGGACCATACTGGTGGCTTCAGTACAACACCAAAATCAACTTGTAGAGACTTTAAATGTGCTTGAGATAAATAATCCTTCACGGCAAACACAACTTTTATGACACTTTTTTGTCAAAGTAACTTATTTTTACTTTTAACTAATTTTAGTGTTTAAGCTCAATAAAAACTAAAAGTGAATGTATGCCTCCACCAGGGAATATAGTCCCAAAAGAAGACCTGTGTTTATGGAAAAATTTNATTAAGAGATTTAGCAAAATATCAGGAAAGCTGAAATACAGTTTTATCCTTTGGGAAATGATTGTCAGTAACGTAACATGTATGAAACTTGAATATATTAGGCTAATGAAAAATGGATGGTATGGTCCTTTAACATCATTCTGACTAATGATGCTGTTTGGATGAATGATGAAACGTTTTAGGATTAAAAATTTGATCCAGTTTTCATCCAATGTCATAAAAAAGAGTTTATATCGATATCTCATCTCGTCTGTAGGTATTATTTATTATATGCATTTAAACAAAAAGAGTAAAACAGGACTTTTATAAATGCAGCAGGTGATATCTGGAGTAAAGACACATTTTATGACAGGAAATGAGCGAGCCACATTTTATGCGTGAACACAATAAATGGGGCAATTAATTAAAAGGCTGCTTCGTCAGAATAAGAAAAAAAAGGAAAAGAGAAAAATAAATGTAAAAAATTTTTAAAAGGTGAAAAAAAGAAAAAAAAAAGAAGAAAAAGAAGGAAAAGAAAGAAAACAGCGTGATCACCTCCATCAACATGTCCAGAGTTTGATAGAGGATATTTGTTCAGATTTTCCACTAAAACCTTCCAAACTCATCCTGATTATTCCGAATGATGACAGATTTCCCAAAACTCTTAGTATAAAGTTTCACAGAAATGAAGTTTTGTGTTAATTTTTACCTAAATTGTATTTTGTGTGTTTGCAGACAGTCAGGTCTCATCCTTGCTGCAGCAAAAGTCAATATTTCAGCTCAACTTCCTGTGTCTTTTTAGCTCATTTCATCATGAAAACCTTCCAATGGACACGGCAACATGTTCAATTCTGTGAAAAGATCAAACTCCATTTATTAAAAATTATTAACTTTTACTTTTGATGAAGATTCTCAGTCAGATATTGTATGAAAACTGAGTCAGGTCAACTGGATTCATTTATTTTTTAAAAACTTGAATTTATGTTTGGATTTAAAAACTTGAATCAGTTGACCTGACCCAGTTTTCATACAATTTATTAACTTTTACTGCTGCAGGCTTTATGGATGATTATGTGGATGACCCCGTTATGAAAGGTTTTATGACGTTTATAACTGCAGAGCGTAAAGTTTGCACTTTCATTCATAGGTAAAAGAGTTGTTACGAGTTTCTCATCAGATCCACAATCCAGCCTGCTATCAGCAGCACAGCATACACACTACAGGAAACTGTATTTCCTTTTTACTGACGAAAGTTATCTAACTATAAAGGCAGAAATCTCTGTCTGTGGCACCAACGTCTCTAGAACCCATCATGTATGAAGCTGAAATTCAGCAGNAAATCTCTGTCTGTGGCACCAACGTCTCTAGAACCCATCATGTATGAAGCTGAAATTCAGCAGGTTTATTGCTCAGGACCTAAGGACATGCAGCGTCACGTGTGAAGTTGTTTGGATGAGTGGTTGTCAGATTGGTAAAAAGTAGTCCACGTACGCTCCAGGTGAGGCGGCAGGATATGCTCCAGGCGCGGCAGCATACACTCCCGTCCAGTGTCACGGTCTCAACTCGACCCCACACAGCAAACTAAGCTAGCTCAGAGGACGCGCAGAAGTTGTTTGAGAAGTTGAAGTTGTTTGGAGGCGCTGTGCAGGTAAAAAGTCGTTATGTTTCACTATATTGGAAGCTCAACTTGATGTTGTGCTGGAGCTAACAATAGCTAACAATGCTACCAGGACATAATGCTATTGTTAGCAAACCAAGATAGCTANTGGAGCTAACAATAGCTAACAATGCTACCAGGACATAATGCTATTGTTAGCAAACCAAGATAGCTAGCGTTGCTAACCTACGATAGCCATGCTGCTACAAAACTATACTAATGTGTTATTATCTACAGTTACAGATCAATAGTTAGTTGTTGGACATGAAGGGAAACGGAGTTGGAATATGAAGTTTTAGCTTTGTATAAAGGGAAAAGCGGTGAAAACCATAAAGTCCGGCCCATTTCAAACACGTATGTTTTCAACGGGCGTTGCACTAATGGCTAAAAAGTTGAAGCTAAACTGCAGGAGTATTAGTACTTTTATTTGATGTAAAGATTTGGGAGCTTTGATTCTCTGAGTGTCTCACCCTCCAAACTTGAACTTGCTGTTTTCTCCCAGGAACACCTCCTTGTGTTTCCTGCGTCCTGAGTTGCGACCGCCGGTTACCACGGTGACGAGGCTGGCGGTGACCACGACCAGGCAGAGGAGTTGCCGTGTCAGTGCTCCCAGCTTCATGTTTTCACAGGTTTCACCTCCTCAGCTGGATGATGAGCGTCACGCGGTCGAACATGACGCCGCATCCCCGCCGCACGCTGTAGAAACTAAAAAATAATAAAGCACAGGAAGTTACTGGCTGCTTTGCNTCCCCGCCGCACGCTGTAGAAACTAAAAAATAATAAAGCACAGGAAGTTACTGGCTGCTTTGCTGCTCATTTCTAAAACAAACATGAATTAAAACAAAAGGACAACGTGAGTCCTCAAACGACCCCAAACGAGACGGACGACCTCAGAACCATGGCCAGAATTTCCTCCACCAAGGAGGTCATGTGATCACCAGCGTTTGTTTGTTTGTTAGCAGGGTATCTCGAAAAGTTATTGGATGAATTTGTATGAAATTTGGAGGATAGATGAATAATGTAGAGAAGAAGAAGTGATTAAATTTTGGAGATATTTTTAGCATGCTGTTGTGAGGGTAGCATGGCTCCTTTAAGAGATCTCTCTGTGCAGCATGTGTGAGTATGTGTGTGTGTTGAGACGTTAGCATGTTAGCATAGCTGCCTGCTGCAACATTAACAGTATGACATTGAGTTTTCTGTAAAATAAAAAGTTGTAGCTCCTAAACAAACCAGCAGAGTCTCTGAGTTTCTGCATTAGCGGCTAAACGTAGTGACAGAGTTTAACCCCACAGGTGGTAATAACTTCTGCAGCAAGAAAGAGAACTTCCTGTCTTTCCTGACCACAGTCTGGAGTCTGAAGCAGGAAAGGTTAACATGATAAAAATTTATCCAAATGGACCGATTTCAATAAAATTTAAGATATTTAGCAATTTAGCTAAAATTTAGCATTTAGCAATTTAGCTCATTTTTAATGACAGGTTTTATTTAGTCTGGATTTTATTGGCCTTGGTGGAGGAATGCACTCTTTGAGTGCCTTCTTGCATTTTAATTTTTATTACCAAATTTAATAAATGTAATAAATATTAGTAATTTTTATTTATTACTTAAAAGGACGAATTTATTTTAACCACTGGGAGCTGGAAAAATTATACAACATGTTTGTGAGACCCTAACCCTAACCCTAACCCCTAACCCTAGCTAAAAAGAGGCTAAAATCTGCAAAATTTTGAGATAAATATCTGGCTTTATCACATTTAAAAGCATCATGATGCTCATAAAAATCAATTAATGTAGCTTCAATAAAGTCTTAATTGTAAATTCGATTTATTTAAGTCAAAAGTCATAAATTTGTCAAAATTTGTCAAATAATGACAATTATTTGCTGCTCACACCGAACATGTTAAGCCAATAACAACAAAACTATGGAAATTAAAGGACCATACCGGCCATTTTGCAAGTTTGAACCTAATATATTCAGTTTTCATACACGTAACTTTACTGACAATCATTTCCAAAGCATACTACTGGAACGGTGAATTAAAAATGTTTTTCCTACCTTCCAGACCTCCATTGGTTTCAGTTCATTCTGCTATTAAAATCAACTTGTTGATACTGTAAACGTTCTTGGGATAGGTAATCCATCATCACCAACAAGACGTGTATTCAGGTTTTTTTAGAAGTTATGTAATTTTAGTGTTTAAGCTCAATAAAAAGCGTGGAGTGAATGTATGCCTCCACCGGGGAATATAGTCCCAAAAGAAGACCTGCGTTTATGGAAAAATTTAAAGGACCGTGACTTCATAAGGCTGTGTAACTATTAGCAGGAGAAACATGGATTTTTAAGGTGGGTGTATCACTTGAATATTTGATTTTGAAAGATTAAGAGATTTAGCAAAATATCAGGAAAGCTGAAATACAGTTTTATCCTTTGGGAAATGATTGTCAGTAACGTAACATGTATGAAAACTGAATATATTAAGCTCAAACATACAAAATGGACAGTATGATCCTTTAAGTCGTGAAAATAGCAATATTTAGTTAAATTCACATGTTAATAAGCGTGTTTTCTTACAGCGTGATGACATCCATCCGTTAACCATCCACACACACATCCTGCTGCATGTTCTGATGAAGCATCCCATCCTCTTCCTCAGCCAGAAAACTCTGAATCGCAGACGAGCCTCCAAAAAACTCGTTAAGAAGGTCTGAAAACGTATGAGTTTATCTNTGAATCGCAGACGAGCCTCCAAAAAACTCGTTAAGAAGGTCTGAAAACGTATGAGTTTATCTGTCCGCCTATATCTGTACAAACGTTACATGTATGTTAATTTTGTGTATGAGCGTCTATTGCATGTGAAGCTCCTCCGTCCGAAACATCCCGGCTGTGTCAAACACAAAAATCTCTCTTTCTCTCTCTGAAAATCTCTCTCTCTCTCTCTCTCTCTCTCTCTCTCTGATCTTTTGATCTCTCTCTGATTAAAATCGATATGAATCTATATTTCCTGACGATAGAAGAATGACACTAATTCCACCCAAATCCTCTTATCTACAGCCACAGCAATCTTTCTCTAACCTACAAACAGAGGGTACCAACACACACACACACACACACACACACAGGCTGCACAAACACACACACAAAAAACCCTATCAGTAATCAGGATTTCTCAGTGGGAAATGAAAAAAGATGCACCTGCTGCGATCATATCAGGCTAAGAGCACACCTCTACCTGTGTGTGTGTGTGTGTGTGTGTGTGCACGCGCGCACAGCAGCTCTACAAAAAAAAGAAAAAGGTCTTCAGGATCGTCTGATCATGGCTGGAATATGACGTCTAATCCACCGACGTCTTCCTCACTTTACATTTCTGGAAAGCAGAATCCATCACACACACACACACACACCACTCACTAAAACAGCTCTGCTCTTTGAAAACAAACCCCTCTGATATTTAACGCTACGGCAGCAAAATGCTACCCTGTCCCAAGTGTGTGTGTGTGTGTGTGTGTGTGTGTGTGCATGTATGCGAGTGTCTGTGTGTCCAGATGACAGAATGTGTTTGAGTGGCACAAGAGAGCACAGATCCTGAGTGTTTGTGAATGTGTCAGTCACACCCTAAACTCCGCCCACTCTGAGGAGGTGTAAGGTGAGGTGAGGTGAAAGAGAGAGAGGGAGAGAATGTGTGTGTGTGGGGGAAGGAGAGAGAATGTGTGTCTGTGTGTGTGTGTGTGTGTGNAGAGAGAGAGAGAGAGAGAGAGAGAGAGAGAGAGAGAGAGAATGCGTCTGTGTGTGAAAGAGAGAGTGAGAGCAATAGAGAGAGAATGTGTGTGAAAGATAGAAAGTTTGTGTGTGTGTGTGTGTGTGTGTGTGTGTATGTGTGTGAGAGAGAGAGAGAGAGAGAGTGGAGGGGTGAGCACAACTACCCTCCTTAACAGTGTCTTGCGTACCGTGAAATGTGTGCATGAGTGTGCATGTGTGCGTGTATGTGTGTGTGTGTGTTGTGTGTGCACTCTATTCTCTAAATAACCTGTTGATCCAGTCAGGCTCTCAGTCTCAGACAGCAGGAGGCTGAGACTCTTCCTCCTCTTCCTCTCCACTCAAACTTCATCTGAATCTGCAGCTGTAAGTCAGATCTTCACACACACACACACATACATATATATACACACACACACACACACACACACACACACACACTGATGATGCCTCACGCTGTTGCAGCTTTAGCATGATGACATCGGTCTCGTTGGCATTTTGAGAAAAAAGAAGAGAAAAGATTCTTCCTGCTGATGAGGAACTTCTAATATTATGTAAGTAAATATAGAATATTTATACTTTATGTTTATACTTTACTTTTTAATATTATTAACTTTACAGACTTTACTGAAGCTTCTTAAACAGGATCATTTCTGACTTTCAGCTGTAAATCAGCTCCAACAAAAACATCATTTTTACCAATCATCAGCTGGCTGGGCGCTAAAATTTAAAGGACCATGCCGGTAATTTTGCACATTTAAGCCAAAAACAAATACTGCCAGCATAAATGCTGCATTACTGCCAACCATTTTTTGAAACATAAAACCAGATTTTAAATTTCGTGTTATTTTGCCAAATCTCTTAAAGGACCATACCACCCATTTTGCATGTTTGAGCCTAATATATTCAGTTTTCATACATGTTACGTTACTGACAATCATTTCCCAAAGGATAAAACCGTATTTCAGCTTTCCTGATATTTTGTTAAATCTTTTAATGTTTGATTTTAATAGCAGAATGAACTGAAACAGTGGAGGTCTGGAAGGTAGGAAAAACATTTTTAATTCACCATTCCAGTAGTACGCTTTGGGAAATGATTGTCAGTAACATAACATGTATGAAAATTGAATATATTAGGCTCAAACATGCAAAACGAGTGGTATGGTCCTTTAATCTTCCAATATCAAACGTTCAGGGTGACACACCCATGGATGGTTTTTCGAAAAACCACTGGTATGGTCCTTTAAATCAATGCGGTCTAATGAAAGACTTTTCAGGACGGGCTCAGATACCTGAAGTCAAAGTGATTATTATTAATGTTAACGTTAATTGATGCTGCTGTATAAATCTGTGTTATAGAGGCATTAGACTGAGTCAGTGTTCTAAACAGACACTAACCCTAAAAGGTCAAAGGTCATCCATAAAAGTCAGAGGAAATCCTCATCATGTTTCTTTAACGCTCTGTGTTTATTTTGTAGAAACCTTCTGTTTGTCTAAAGTCAACGTATTTGTCATCTAGGCAGAATTTATTATTTTTTCATTTTTGCCCTCGTGCACTTCTCAGAATTTGACTTTGTCACTGAAGCATGAAACGCTTCATATCTGTCAGAAAAATCAACCTTAAACCTGTTTTTCAAACACAAGAATTATGATCTAGATGCTGCAGAAGTATTCACGTTTGGGTAATGTGCTGCGCTGAACCGTAAATACTCATATGAGGGTTGATTGATAAGTTCTGAGTCTGAGAAAGAAGGATACCAGCATGCAGCGTGACAGTTGTGAAAGATCGTTCCTGCGGGTTGAAAGGGAGAAACCAGGCCAACGTTTCTGACTGGCTGCTGCCTGTGATTGTGGTTTTAAACTCTTTATGAACCAATCGTACTCACCTGATGTCACCCTGACAACTTTCACCACTTCCCAGAAATCACCTGAATGTGATTTTTGTTTGATTTTTGAAAGATTACAGAGTTTGGTAAAAAAACAATATGAAAACTAAAATACTGTTTCATGTTTTGGAAAATGGTTGGCAGTAACATAAAGTGTATGCAGTTTGTATTTCATGAGCCGAAAACATGCAAAATCACTTGAATGGTCCTTTAAAAACCAACAGATCTGCTTTAGCTCAGCAGTGTAAACAAAAATAGCCACAGATAGAATATTTATGAAGGTGGAAAAAAAAACAGAGATGCAACGTAAAGGACCATACCAACCATTTTGCATGTTTGAGCCTGATATATTCATTTTTCATACATGTTATGTTACTGACAATCATTTCCCAAAGGATAAAACTGTATTTCAGCTTTCCTGATATTTTGCTAAATCTCTTCATCTTTCAAAATCAAATATTCAAGTGATACACCCACCTTAAAAATCCATGTTTCTCCTGCTAATAGTTACACAGCCTTATGAAGTCACGGTCCTTTAAATTTTTCCATAAACACAGGTCTTCTTTTGGGACTATATTCCCCGGTGGAGGCATACATTCACTCCACGCTTTTTATTGAGCTTAAACACTAAAATTACATAACTTCTAAAAAAACCTGAATACACGTCTTGTTGGTGATGATGGATTACCTATCCCAAGAACGTTTACAGTATCAACAAGTTGATTTTAATAGCAGAATGAACTGAAACCAATGGAGGTCTGGAAGGTAGGAAAAACATTTTTAATTCACTGTTCCAGTAGTATGCTTTGGGAAATGATTGTCAGTAACGTTACATGTATGAAAATAGAATATATTAGGCTCAAACGTGCAAAATTGTTGGTATGGTCCTTTAAACGAACGCAGTTTCAACCATTTTTGTCGTTGCCATGGTCACCATGCTGCCCACGTGACAGAAGTTAATGTTGCTGCCTGCATGATTTTTGCAGGTGTTGCATCTTGTGAACATGCAACATATTTCTTGAGAACCCACAACAAATTGACACACAACACAGCTGCCATGATGCATGTGCGCATCTAACATGCAGTATAAATCCTGGCTTTAGAGAACACTAGTGCAGTGCCCATTGAAAACACGCGTGTTTGGACTGGATGGTGTGCGCCGCAACCTGCCATAATTTTGTTCTGCACATCCTCATGAGCTAGCTTTGTTTGTGCTGCCTGTTGAAAACATGCGTGTTCAGACCAGACTGGACTTTATGGTGTGCGCCCATAAGTGCCTGTGTAGCGGAGCATTTACTGCCACGCCCGGAGTGTATCCTGCCACCACGCTAGGAGTGT
The DNA here is from genome assembly GCA_014773175.1 of Lucifuga dentata. Lineage (NCBI taxonomy): Eukaryota > Metazoa > Chordata > Actinopteri > Ophidiiformes > Bythitidae > Lucifuga > Lucifuga dentata. Next base: position 54,873 of record VXCM01004646.1, on the reverse strand, counting down.
ATCCACTGTGTGAACTACTTTTTACCGGCACAGCTCAGAGAACCGCTCATCCAAACAACTTCACACGTGACGCTGCATATCCTTGGATCCTGAGCAATAAACCTGCAGAATTTCAGCTTCATACGTGACGGGTTCTAGAGATGTTGGTGCCACAGACAGAGATTTCTGCCTTTATAATTAAGATTCCTGTAACTTTCAGAAAACCTTCCCAAAATATTCCCACAACCAAACGTCTTAGGTCGGATTTGAGTTCTGTCGTTGATAACCAAGAGGAAAAATGTGGAAAAGGTCCAGCTCTGCCTTTTTAGTTCAGCCAAAGGAAGGCCAGAGGAGTCCGTGTGATATATATCATGTGATCATGTGGTTCTTTATGACAGCTAAGAGATGACTGTCTGCAGGAAGAATCCAACATAAACACATAAAGACTCGAACAATGACACCGATGTTCGCGTGGCTGACGTCCAGACGACAAACGTCAGACAGTAAACGCATCACGAGCAGCTCTTATTCTCCCATCCGAGATGAGAATAAACTTCCTGCAGCTCAAAGAACTCATTAACGGCCTTATCAGCTCCTGCTTCCTCTGAGCTTTGATGTCAGGTACCAAGTTCACCTGTGTTTGTGTGGCGTGTTCAGATCATGTGTGTGGAAGACAGACGTGTCCTCTTCCTGCCTTCTAGTCTCTAAACCCACTTAACACATGAAACGAGGGACAAGAGAAGAATGGCAGGAACAGGTGTGAAGTCATGACGGAGGGATGGGTGGAGGAGAGATGGAGGGAAATAAAACGAAGGAGATAAAGGAAAGTTTTTTCGTAGAAACGGCGTTTCTGACAGGACAGATTTCAGCTTAATTCACCACGCTTCCATTCTGCTCTGAAGGTACTGAAGTTTGTATTTTATTTCTACTTTTGAGATAGAAATATTGTACTTTTTACTTACTTATATTTATTTATGATGCTGTAGTTAATTTGAAAAAAGCCTAAAAAAAAAGCTTAATTTCAGCTTGATGACACAAAACCTTTTAGACATTTTTAAGAATTTAAAAGAATTCACACAACCTGCAGAGCTGCATGTACTCCTATATAATACCTGGAATATACAGTAATACCTATTATTTATACCTGCAAATAATCAGTAATAATATAATTTTCTTAATTCCTTGTAGTAATTTTTGGGGGATTTTCAGTATTGAAGCATAAATACAGTATGTTTCATGTTTAAAGCCTAAAAACTATTATATCCTAACAGGAATTATTATTTAAAAAAATATACTTCTGCTTTTCCTATTTGTGTACAGTATACTGCAAATATTTTACTTTTATTTAAAGCTCCAACCTTTCACAAAAATTTGAAATAATTAGCAACCATAATTAAGAAATTTCTCTTGAAGATGAAGAATCAGTATTTTTATGCGGTTTTTAATGCAAAATGTTTTCCTGTTGTTTACAAATATCACTGACATAAACAAACATTTAATCAGAAAATATTAGTCTTTCGATATTATTTTATTTATGTATTTATGTATGTAAACACACGCCTTGTTTGAAACTTTTATTTAAATTTAAACAGGCTGAATCTTTAGGCCCTTTTTTTTCTTACATTGCAGTATTTTTCCGTTCTGATATTTTAATGATGTTTTAATGGCTTAAAGGCTCTTTAGTTTGTGGTGATGAAGAGGATGTTTGGAGGATGAAGGCTCTGAAATGTCATCAAAGGATCAAACCTGAATAAACCAGAAACCTGAACATGTTGAGTCACGCATGAAACCATTTATCTTCTCATATCTGAATTATCAAGAAGAACGTGTCTCTAATTAGTTTTCTCTCTCTTCTCCATGTGTGTGTGTGTGTGTGTGTGTGTGCATGCGTGTGTATGTGTGTGTACTGGCATACCACCCAGAAAGATCCAAAGAAAACCTGAGGAGGAGGACGAAGACAGACAGTGTTCCAGTGGAAGCAGCATGGACTGAAACCTTTTATTACATGAGTTTCTGTGTATCACCACTGTGAGTGTGTGTGTGTGTGTGTGTGTGTGTGTGTGTGTCACTGAAAAGAAACCATGTCAGCGATACACACCTGGGTCTGTTTCCTGCTTTGGATCAGTGTCGCCACTCAGGACAAAACCCCAGGTAAGACACAAACGCTGCATTGTCCCGCTCTGACCGCCTCAGCCGACCCGCCACGGCGTTTTCTTCACCAGGATTAAAATGTGATACACACCTCCAATTTCTGCAAAAAAAAAAAAAAAAAAAAAAAAGTCTGCATCTTTCAGCCATGGACACGGACATCAGGCCTGAACGCAGGAAGGAAATATTCTGTTAGTGTCAGCATGAAGGACAGTAAAAGGAGAAAAACTCTGAGACAAGCGAGCAGAGCAGAAATGTTGGTTATAAATCTCTTTCTGCAGAAATAAAATGTGCTAAAGTCGGTCAAAGCTGAAGAAAAGTCACTCTGCAGAACATAATGGATGTTTATAAAAGACATTCTGGATTATGACTTAAACATCAGCCTTTATTTTCCTCCAAAGCAGGAAAATTAAAGTTTTGTGTGATTATAGGATGTTGCAAAATCCCCAAACCTCAGCCAGGAAGCAATCAATTAACCTCTAATCATTTAAGAATGCGTATGAATATGTGATTGATTACGTCTGAAAATAAGGCTGAGGCTGTAAAACACGTCTGATTTCCAAACTAAACTCAAGCTTTTCACGTTTCTCATTTTCTTCATCTTCGCACTTTTATTTTTTAGTAAAAGGAGTTTGCACTGAACGTTGTCAAAATGTCAAAACTTGAGGTTGACGCCTCCAGAAACACACCCAGTAAGATAAACGCTTCTGATTGGTCCTTTCCTTCTGTAGTATGTCCATGTTAACATGTAACATGTAAGGTGCCTACATGCAGTCTGTGGGTGTTGTCATTTCAGGCCAATCAGAATCAGAACAGAGTGAACATTTTTGGAAAGGGGCCTTAAAGAGACAGTACCAATAAAAATGGTCTATTTTCACTCAGTGTGCACAGTGGTGCTGCAGCAACGGAGATGGAAGTTAATCAATTTTTTTTTTTTTTTACATATTAAAGCACCTGTATAATGGCTCAAATTTAAAGGGGCATTACGTAAAATAGGACTCTTCCTGGCTCCTACTGGCAATCAAGTAAACAAAGCAAAACGTTAAACTTTCTTTCCATTGATCTGGAATTGATATAAATCATAAATCTTCGGAAAAGGAAGGAGACTTCATGGTTTTACTTCTGTATCCCACCATGCTGACTACATCTGCTTTTCAGCTCAGAAACAATGTTTAACAGATGTGTATACGTGCATGCCTGTGTGTGTGTGTGTGTGTGTGTTTTCCAGCCTGGAAACTGGAAAATAAGCCAGAAACTCCATGAGTGACCAGAACATTTTGTCAGTTCATGACCCACGTTTTACAGTGAAGGAAAAAAAACCTTTTCAGTTACAGTCAGCTCTAAGGTGGAAGAATGACCCAGATCCTTTATTTAAAGGAGCATTCTGCTAAATTTGTATGTATGAGCCCAATAAAAACAATCTGCGTACACATACCAACAGGAAGCGTACCCTCTCCCCTTCTCTACTATAATTTGTACTCATTATGAGTACTTCTACTCATTCTTAAGCCCATTTTATTGCTTGTCTGCAGGACTTTTACATGTAATGCAGCGTGTTTAGTAGTGGTAATGTTTTTTTTTCACCTCAGTCGTAGGTTGGCACAGGTTGGTTTTCCACACATTCTGCAGCAATGAGTCAGTGAGTCACTATTCTGCTGCTTTGATTTACAATAAAAGGAAGAGCAGCTCACCAAACACAAGCTGTCAATCATCACGGGGCCGCGATCCAAGGCGGGTGGCGCTGAAAGACTCACACGGACGAGAAACTGATCGCTCTAAAGAAATGATGAATCCCTTTATTCAACCCTGATTATAACTGACAATCACACGTGTAAACACACGTGTGTGCAGTAGGGCAAAGACAAACATGATGATACAGTTTGCCTCTATGACCTGATTCCAGATGAAGCGTCGTCATGCAGCAGCTCCAGCTGTGAATCATGAATTCTTCAGAAACGTGCACTCAGCATTTGTGGTAATCAGAGTTTCTGTGGAAGCAGAAATCATCTCAACATCATTTATGTTCAGGAACTTTGACTAATGCTGCGTTTCCAGGATTTCCAAGTTAAACATTCTGACTTCTGACCTCCATCCATGATGTCAAATGTTAAAAAAACCATGGCTGAACGGCAATAAATACTACAAAATAAGTAAAGTTAGTAATAAATACTAACTAAACTAGCTAAAGTTAGTATTTATTGCAGGACTGTTTTATAATAAATGTGTGTATTTTTCTGCTGTGTTGTTACTAATCACAGCAGCTTAAACATTGTCAGAAAAGTTCATTTTCTGAAGTTAATTATCAACTAATGGCAAAGATTTCAACGATTTTATTTCAATGTCATGCAAGAAAAATGACTTTATTTGTCTGTTAGCTGATTATTTACCATTCACAGAGTTTGCCTGTATGGTAGCCGCCATGCTGAGTGACGTCATCCTCGGTAAATTCGGAGGAGATTGATTTGGCCTGAATTTCCAAGTCAGCGCTCATTCCAGCAAACTTTATCACGTTGGAGTTCAGAAAATTTGGAGTTTGGATTTGCCTGGAATGCAGCATAAGACACACCTGAACCGGTGACACACCCTAATTACCTGCACCAGGTGTGTTTGGTTAAACAGGAGATTTAGCTAATCAGGTGTGATTAGAGCAGACAGCGGCGCTGTGGGACATGTGACTAGATTTTAAATAAATAAGCCACTCATTTTTGGAGCTATATCTTTGCAACTCACTTTTTTTTTTTTTTTTTNTTTTTTTTTTTTTTTTTTCAAGAAGGCCCACCTGCAAAGTCTATCATTGTTTCTATTTTATCATATCATGGCAACAGACAATTCTCATTTCTGATTGGCTGGTACGTGGCTTCTAAAAACTAAATATACCAGAAATTGTGGTTTTGCACATTCAGCCGTGAAAAGCATAATTTTATGTAGGATTTCATGATCTTACCAAAAAAAAAAAAAAAAAAAAACCCATACTCGACTGCATGGATACCACACGTGCTGTTTAAATGCGGCATTTAAATGTCTGTACGCCTCACAAAAGGCACGTTTTTGCCAAGGGACACTGCTTTGGGGTCACAAATGGATTTCACATCAACAGCTGAAAAAAAACAACTTATTTTAATACCCATTTGCTCACTGCCAAGAAAAAAAGAGATAAAACAAAGACAGGAAGTACTCACCATGCCAGGAACACTGTAGGAGCCACCCTGTCCCCCGTTTGAAGGACGATCAGGATGAAGACCCACCAAAATGACTGGTCACCCCGTTTTCTCATCTCAGAATCCCCCAGACCAAAATCCCCTCTAGCATGGCTGGCAAAAGGGTCTGAAGTTTGAAGAGTATAATAATAATAATAATAATAATAATAATTATTATTATTATTATTATTATTATTATTTCATTTATAAAGCGCATATCTCACAACTCTAGGCCAGTCATCCTCAAAATCCAGACTCAGGTCCAGATCCAGACTGAACCACCGCTGTCTCTGAACTCTGAGCAAATTATACTTTTCATATGTATTATTTGTATTTTCTGCCAGACATTGCTGCGACGCAACAAGTCAAAATTCTTTGTCAAAATGTATACAGAACTGTCTAATTTCAGAGAAGATGACATAAAAACTAATTACTCTGAATTCCTGGTTTGTATTTCAAGTTTGAGAGCTATGCTATGCTAATTTTTTAATTGTTAAGAGTGTGACACTAGCATGCTAAACATTAGCATGTTTAAAGGTAGGCTTGTTTTTATGCTAGCTAGAGAACATTGGGATGCTAACACTAAATGAAGTCATGTCTGCATGCTAATGTTAGCATTCACCTTAAAGCAGAGTTGAGTACTGAAGGTGATGAAGTTTAAGAAATTGACAAAATATGAATTTTTTATCCATCGATAATTTTTGTTGTCCTGTTTGGTTTTTCTGGTTATTATCACTGAGGCCCACAGCAGTTAGCATGACTGTAAACTTTTAGTTTTGTCCATATTTGAATTAAATGACTTTGTAATGTTGGTCTCTTAAACCGGTTTGGTGTCCCAGCCCAAAAATTCACTGTGGTTAGTTTTACGGCGTTGACCAAACCCGACATTACAGAAAAACTTCGCTTAAATATACAAACAGAAATCAGTGTGATCTCACGCTAAGTGTCTTTACGCCCATCACAGATCTTCATGTGACCTGCATCATTTTGGAGGAGTGTGTGCTGCCCTGCAAGTTCCCGCCAGGCAGCAATGAGACCATCCAATGGTTCAGACAGGAAGTGGTGGTGTTCAGCTTCCAGCGGCAGGAAGAGGACAAAGGCGACAGCGGTGAGGACGTCTCAGATCGTGGGATGTTAGCTGGACGTGCCTCCTTCTTCCCACATCTGGTATCCCATGGCAACGCCACGCTCACCTTCAGGGACAGTGGTCCCAAGGACAGGGGCACGTACAGGTGTCACGTGCGCACCTCTGCAGGTGTACACAATGCGCAAGTCATTGTCAAGGTCGAAGGTGAGGTCACGAAAAAAAACTCCACAAAGGGTAAAAGTAAAATACACCTCTTCAAACTAGCCTACGCTTTATAAACTCTGTAAATCAGGGATGGGCAACTTTGATGAGGGCAGGGGCCAATAAAATTTCATTCAAAGGTCAAAGGGCCACACATTAAGTAAAACAAAAAATTACTATGAAGTCAGCACTTAGCTGTCAACCTGTCAGCTTTGAAAACAAGGGAGATTTTCTGGGACTTGACCCGACCTCATCTTATTCTCTCATTGAAAGCTTTGCTAGCATGGTATTGTTGGAATGGATGGTAGTAAATACAGCATCAGTAATGAGGGAGCGCCCTCTGCTGATGGGTGGTGGTAATAAAAGGAAAACACTTTTATAATTTTTGTTTTTATTGAGAAGTCATCCGAGGGCCTGATAGATTAAAGGTGCGGGCCATATCCGGCCCGCAGGCCGCCAGTTGCCTATGCCTGCTGTAAATTATATGTTTTAATATCCTGTACTGTTTTAATTGTTTTAAATGTTTTTGATTTTACTGTAAGGTATCTTTGAGTGTCATAAAAGATGCCAACAAATAAAATGTATTTATTATTATTATTATTATTATTATTATATTATTATTAATAAAACACAGAGATTTGAGATTTTATTGGATATATTGGTTAACCAAGTGAACAAAAGTGTTTCTACATTTTGTAAAAATAATTTTTTACAGTGTGTGTAGCATAAAGTAATTGGAGCTCTAAGTTATCGGAATTATAATGCTAACCACCGCATGGCTATATCAGGCTCTGACATTTAGGAGCTATCACCACGGGCTGCTGCGAAATATTTTAACATGCTCTGTGTGTGTGTGTGTGTGNGTGTGTGTGTGTGTGTGTGTGTGTGTGTGTGTGTGTGTGTAGCACCCATCCGAAGCATAACTGTGGAGTTGTCCAGACTGAGTGGCTATGAAGAGATGAAATGCACCACCCATAACGTCTACCCCGCCCCTCAGGTAACCTGGGAGACAGAACCGCCCACCTTTGAGGTCCTCCGGCCAAACACACGCAAGCTTCCAAACAAACGAGGTCTGTACACGCTGGACAGTCGCCTCAAGAAGCTGAACAGCCAAGCAGATCTCATCTACATCTGTAAAGTCACGTCCTCCTACAGCGGCCAGGCTTGGACCGCCTCGCTCAGAGAGACAGGTAAACGCCGGAGAGCCGCCAGGATGCTGATGTCCTGTCAAAAACTCACAAGTCCAGTTTTGATAGTTTTGGTGGTCGTACCTGTATAAGGGCTGAGAAAATACTTTAAAAAATGAAAAAACTAAAGGAGAAAATCAGAAATGACAATGGTCCATCCAAAAACACCTTACGTTTATTCTCTCTCTCTCTCTCTCTCTCTCTCTCTGCAGTAAAGATCAGTGAAAGTGAAGGCAGGGATTTAATCATCCCCTGCCACGCCCCTAATTACATGCACAACCCCTCCCTCTATTGGAGTTTCTCCGATGGCGAGGACCTCACCAACATCCTCACCTATGACAGCCAATCAGGACGCAGCGTGGTTTCACCGCACTGGGACGGTCATGTGGAGCTAGATGCCTTCAGGGTCCCGTTTGGGGATGGATCTGTACGACTGATGGACCCGGAAGACTCAGACCACACAGGCATCTATACCTGTGTTTTCACCATGCCGTACTCCACGCACACGGAACACATGGATGTCACCATCACCACTGTTGGTGAGACAATAAACACACTTTAAAAGTTCCTTCTTCATGGTGACTTCAAAAGCTTGTAAAAACAAAGTTTAAATGTCAGATTTTGGAGCTTCTTTGAATGCACCAGAAAGGAGGGTTTCTTTCAGTGGGTGCTTGGAAGGCAGCAAACATAGATTTTAGAAAATGTTTAATATAAATTATATTTAATTAGTCCTGAAAGAGCTAAATCCTGGTCCTTTAACTGGGAAAAACATGAGAAAATGTATGACTTTATTGTATTAATCAGTTTATCTGTCAGGGACAATGGTCACTGATCAACAGTAAAACAGAAGCTGTAAATGAGCCAAAGTTAGCCCAAAAGGCTAATTACCAATATATGTAACTACATTACCCCCCCAAAAAAATATTTGCACCATAAAATAACAGGAAAATGACATTAACAGATCTGTTATATATTGAACATGTCAGAAATAGAATGTCTTAGAAAAGCAGAAGCGTGTTTTTTCACGGCGTGTTTGTTACAGGTGTAGGTGAGCGAAGCGTCTTGGAGGAGCAGCAGTCTGAGCCGTCGTACCTGTGGATCGTGGGTTTGGTGGTTGGAGTCCTGTTTGTGGCACTGGTGGGCATCCTGGTGTACCTGAAGTTCAAAGGTAAAGAAGGAATCCAGGACATGAAGACATGAACTCAGATAAGAGGACCATTTGACTGAAGACACAGACATAAAGTTATTATTTCTATCTGCATCTATTGAATATTTATGTATTCATACTGCATCTGTATTCATATGCAAACAAAAAATGGTGGAAACAGCACAGAACGCCTGGTGATATTACCTTTTATGAACTTTCTATTAATTGGATTATATAAAATGTCTAATTCTGATAATTTAGCATCAAATCTGTGTGGTTTGCTGGATGAAAATGGGAAATAGTGACAGTGTCACCATGGTAACCAGGTTTCTCTACTGAACCATCATTAAAAAAATCATACAAATAATTATGCAGTACACTCAGGGAACAATTTTATCTTTTTGTTGATAAAAATACATATATATATATTTTTGTATATAATTTTACAAATTTTACAGCTGTAGTATAAAATCTTTAAATGAAAGTGATGAGTTGCTGTTTAGCCACAGGAGGGCGCTGCAGGACAGCTTTTAAATAAGTCTACACAGGCCAAATGAATGACACTGAACAAACTTATATTAATTAATGATTTATTTGACAAATCTAACCTAAGTTTCTAAATCTTAGACAGCTTTTATAATTTTCTAACTATTGACTCTGACCTTTTTAAATTTTTTCTTAACACATAATCATCTATTTCTTCTTTCCCACCTTCTTTCCTTCCTTTCCCCCTCCTTTGCTTCTCAAAACTCTTTTCTTCTCCTTCTCTACCTCTACTGCATCCTTCTTTCCTTCCTTACCTCTTTTCCTTGTCCACTTTGTTTTCTTCCCTACCTTATTGTTTCCTTTACTACATCCTCCTTTTATCTCTCTCTCTCTATATATATATATATACAGTAAAAGAAGGTGGGAAAGAAATTGAAGTTTACAGCTGCAAATCTTAAACTCCTGCTTATGATATTGCAAGTTTGCATGTAAATCTCCTCTGTATCATAGATTATTGTTCATTTTTGATTAACTTGAATTCTTATTTCTCTTCATAAAGTCACAACTTTAAAAGGAAGAAAGTCACTTGTTTTCTGCGTTAACCAGAGGGATTCTGGGAAATGTAGGTGATCATTAACTGAGACGGAATCAGATGAGGCAAAAATCAAAACGCCATCAGGAGATAATTCCCAGCATGATATTATCTGAGGGCAGCGTTTTGTCAGCGACATTTTAGAGAGTGTGTGTGTGTGTGTGTGTGTGTGTGCTCGGTGCCATATTAACATGGAGATTAATTATTGACTGTACCAGTTTCAGCTGTTGTTTCTGGTTTCTGTCCTCAGAAAGCAGCTTGAAGCCCACAAACCGTCCTGACGAGGCCACAGAGCTGCGGTTAGTCAAAGGTTACGCATCCCAAACTCACATTTACATCCTCTACCAACAACACACACACATGGAGTTAGACAGCAGCTAAATTCACTTATTGATAGTCCATCATAAGACACACCTCTAAATTTTTCCACTAAAGGACTATACCACTGATTTTGCATGTTTAAGCCCAATTATCAAATGCACGTTTGTTTCTGCCAACCATTTTCCAAAAGATAAAACCGTATTTTAGTTTTCTTGTTATTTTGCCAACTCTCCTAATCTTTCAAAATCAAATGTTCAGGTGATACACCTTCAATAAAAAATAGAAACAGTGATGGATTATTTATCTAATGCATGTTTCAAGCCTCTACAGGTTGTTTTTAATAGCATATGGAATAAACATGCATCATGTATGCAGGTTTTATTTATTGGGCTCAAATATGCAAAATCACCAGTATGCTCCTTTAAGACTTTAAGACCAGTGGCTTTGTTTTTGCTTTGTTAAAGAAATGTTAAAGAAAGTCAATTTCTGTGTCTCGATACTGTGTCTCAGTCTCAGCTTCAGCATCTAATCAATTCTTCCTCAAAATCTCAGTGAAGCAATTTCATTCTCTCTCTCTCTCTCTCTCTCTCTCTCTCTCTCTCTCTCTCTCTCTCTCAGAGCAGACAGCGGTCCGTAGCCCGGATGAGAGCAGTGCTTTGACCAGCACCAACGGCCAAACGCAGCCTGACGCTCCGCTCAGCTGAGACAAACATAAACCTCGTACAGCATGCAGACTAACCAAATGCTAACAAAAATCCTGACTCAGAGCTTCTCAGAAATCTCAAGGTTCCTTCAAACTCCAGCGACAAACAACGAACCCAAAGCTGCTTGTTGGTTCCTTCTGGATTTGAGAAGAAATGCTGAAAAACTGTGACTTCAGAGAAAAAAGGCTTTAAAGCTTTTCATGAAGGGTTCGTGACCCTGATAGTGCAGCTATGAATCTCCTGCAGGGGTCATCCAGGAAGCCTTTAGGGTCGTGATTTCTTGTGGAAAACCCAAATAAAAAAAAAGTGGCTCAATGAATTTTATAAAATCATGCAACGAGTGACGCAAAGCTTCTGGAGTAATGGGAGCTCGCTTTCAGAACCAATAATAAATCTAATTAACATGGGAGGCTAACGGCTTGTGTGTGAGTTTGAGGATATTTTGACCCCTATGGGGGTGTGGGCTTTTCTTTGAGGTCAGAGGTCAGTCACCCTGTGGAGCTGGTAGAGATTCAGGGTTCTGTCAAAACGAAGATCTGACTTCACGTTAACCGTTTGGTCGATGAACTGAACGGAACACTTCAAACGTTCAGGCTCCTTCTGACCAATCTGTTTTATAATGTAATAAAAGTTAACGCGACTTTCGTTTTAACTTCCTGCTGAAAACTATGGAAGAGGATTAGGGACACTTAAAAAAAAAGAAGAGTTCTGAGATTAAAGTCAGAATTCTGTTACTATCTTCGGCTGCGATAATCTTCGTTTTTATTACCGACTGAACCACAGCTGTGCTGATATTCAGCAGCACTTCATCTCGTCTGATATTATTTCCTTGTTACTGAAAGGACGTCTGAAATATACAGTTTTACCAAGTCATGTAGGACAGACATGCAGCCAAAATCATACCATATGACCTTAATGCCACAAATCTGACTTTAATCTCAGAATTCTGACTTTAATGTCTGAACTTTTTTAAGTGGCCCTAATCCTCTTCCATACAAAACTTACAATCACTGACTTTAAAAAAAATTAAAAAAAATAAAACTCTGGGACTCATTCTCCTTCGATTATACACAAAATAATCTGCAGCAGATTTACAGTTTCTCCTTCCTGCTGCACTGCAACAACTTTATTACGCTGTAATAACGTTAAACCTTCAGGAATTATACTTGATCTCTGTGCAAATATATCATAATATATTGTATTTTAATTTTATTAAAAGAAGACTAATCACTCGTTTTACAAGTATGTGTCTTTTTTTTTATCTGAGGACGGAAAGCAGAAATTTCTCAAAACTGAAAGCTGCATTAGTTTGTTGTAAACGTGGATTCAGCTCAACTTAAAGGACCATACCACTCATTTAGCACGTTTGAGCCTAATATATTCAATTTTCATACACATAATTTCCCAAAGCATACTATTGGAACGCTGAATTAAAAATGTTTTTCCTACCTTCCAGACCTCCATTGGTTTCAGTTCATTCTCTATTAAAATCAACTTGTTGATACTGTAAACGTTCTTGGGATAGGTAATTCATCATCACCAACAAGACGTGTATTCAGGTTTTTTTAGAAGTTATGTAATTTTAGTGTTTAAGCTCAATAAAAAGCGTGGAGTGAATGTATGCCTCCACCGGGGAATATAGTCCCAAAAGAAGACCTGCGTTTATGGAAAAATTTAAAGGACCGTGACTTCATAAGGCTGTGTAACTATTAGCAGGAGAAACATGGATTTTTAAGGTGGGTGTATCACTTGAATATTTGATTTTGAAAGATTAAGAGATTTAGCAAAATATCAGGAAAGCTGAAATACGGTTTTATCCTTTGGGAAATGATTGTCAGTAACATAACATGTATGAAAACTGGATATATTAATTGAATATATTAATATATTATATATTAGAATATATATATTAGGCTCAAACATAAAAAATGGATGGTATGGTCCTTTAAAGCTTATCCCCTCCATAGTTTAACAGATCATGTGATTTTCTAAGTGACAGTTTGCAAAACAAACTTTCAGCTGCAACAAATAAAAGTTGCATAATGGTTATTTTTCAGCATCAAAGCTCCACCCATTAAAAACATGATAATATGTAAGATGCCCAAAATAAAACCAAAGTCTTATTTTGACCTTTTACACCATTACTCTCACACACACACACACACACACACACACACACACACACACAGACTCTTTTTATAGCCATCATATGACTCCACTTTCAGCTTTCTGCACCAGTAAAGTTGCTTTGTATTTTCTGTTTGAGACTCAAACTGCAGAAACTCTTCAAAAAATTAACTTTCTTTTAGCATGAAATCAGCTGGAGACTTCTCAGACGTCAAATATTTTCTGGATGACTCATGATTCACTCAGACTCAGCCGGGTGATAAGGAATGGTAACAATGTGGCCTTGATCAGACACTCCCCGTGCGAGCCATGCCCGGACCTGTCTGCGTTGTGTAGTCACATGCTGAGAGAGGATGAGTGGGGTCGTGCGTCTGCTGGTCGTGACCTTTCTGTGGACGGTTTCTGGTGCCAGAGCAGGTGAGTGAGGCGTTCACGGCCCGTCTGATCTCAGGCCAGCAAGAATATCCGTCACGGCTGTGTTTAAACTGGAAAACTGTATTTACATTAGACATTTTCACCAGAGGAGATGACAAATGTTCACCAGGAAATGAATTAAGGTTGAATTTTTCTTGTTGAATTTAGAATTTAACATTTAATGTATATTTTTCCTGTAAAATTCAGGGAGATTGAATGAAAAATAACAAATTAGGGTTGTTTTGTACCAGAACATTAAAAATCTTCTGGTAAAGTTTGTGTTTTCATAAAGACTGGAGTCATATGAGTTTTGAACTTTGGCCTTCACGCCTGGAAATGTTCAGCCAGGAACTTTCGATTGAGTGACAAAGTCCTTATTGACCAAGTTTGTGTGATAAGATAATATTTCACAAATAAGATATAACACAGTCTTTGGTGAAATAAAACATTAATGGAAAAAAATCAAATACAAAGTATTATTATCAAGAGGAGGCGTGCAAAAAGGCATCGGTTGTGAAATGAGAAAAAACTTGGCAAACCTGTTAGAATGCATTGTCACACACACACACACACACACACACAGAGAGAGAGAGAGAGAGAGAGAGAGAGAGAGAGANCACACACACACACACACACACACACAGAGAGAGAGAGAGAGAGAGAGAGAGAGAGAGAGAAACTCAAGATGAAATGCTTTCATTTCCTTTAAAGGACCATACTGGCCATTTTGCATGTTAGACCCTAATATATTCAGTTTTCATACATTACATTACTGACAATCATTTCCCAAAGGATAAAACCGTATTTCAGCTTTCCTGATATTTTGCTAAATCTCTTAATCTTTCAAAATCAAATATTCAAGTGATACACCCACCTTAAAAATCCATGTTTCTCCTGCTAATAGTTACGTAGCCTTATGAAGTCACGGTCCTTTAAATTTTTCCATAAACGCAGGTCTTCTTTTGGGACTATATTCCCCGGTGGAGGCATACATTCACTCCACACTTTTTATTGAGCTTAAACACTAAAATTACATAACTTCTAAAAAATGATGGATTACCTATCCCAAGAACATTTCAAGTATCAAGTTGATTTTAATAGCAGAATGAACTGAAACCAATGAAGGTCTGGAAGGTAGGAAAAACATTGGGAAATGATTGTCAGTAACGTTACATGTATGAAAACTGAATATATTAGGCTCAAACATGAAAANGGAAATGATTGTCAGTAACGTTACATGTATGAAAACTGAATATATTAGGCTCAAACATGAAAAACGGGTGGTATGGTCCTTTAAGTGGCTGGTTGTTATGACTTTCATTTCCTGATAGAAAAACTTGGATGGAACATGATCTGTCCGTGCTGCTCGTTGTTGAGTTCACGGTCGTTATGTATTCTGATTTCTGATTTTAATCTCTTTCCAGTTATCAGCTCTAGATTCTCCTGACGGACTCTGGCTGAGTGTCTTTCTCTGCTGTGTTTCAGACACTACGGTATCGTGTGTTTTCCAAGAAAGCTGCATCCTGCCGTGCCGCTTCCAGGAGGGCGCTGAGACCATCATCCACTGGATCCACGCCACCACGGACACCGCTGTCCATGCCTACTACCAAGGCCAGGACCAGCCTGCATATCAGGACAAGCGCTTCAAAGGACGCACGGCGCTGTACAACAACGAGATCTCCAGTGGAAACGCTTCACTCCTGCTGCGGCGGGTGGAAGTTCAGGACCAGGGCCAATATAAGTGCTACACCAGCACCATCAGCACCAACCAGGAGTCCTTCATCCACCTAAAGGTGCAAGGTACAGGACCGCCGCAGAACTTCCTGTCCACGCTGAAGAGCTCCACGTGTGAACGTAGTAGTTCACTATAGGAGCCCGTGGAGCCAATCATTTATCAGCAATGTTGGTGTGTTACCTAACAACAGCTAACCAGCTTAGCAGGTAACATGGCTAAACCAGATCCACTGGAGGACCAATCACAGAGTTCATGTTCAGAGATTTCATAGGAAAGGTGCTCTATCACACCTTCCATCCAAAGAGAGAGAGAGAGAGAGAGAGAGAAAGAGAGAGAGTTAAAAACATGAGGTGAGGACAGGCTGTTTTTAAAACAGCCTGTCCTCACCTCATGTTTTTAAGCATCAGGAAATAAACGTGCTTAAAATTAAAGAACAACTTAACACCAAATCCACTTTTTTTTGACATATTAAATATGTGAAGCCACTTAATAATGCTATTAATTGATTCTGGTGCCAAACTAGATTGTTGTGTTTTCCTTCTTTTTTCCACCAATAATCGCGGTTAGCTGCCCTCCAGATGTCAAAACAGGAAACCAAATCACAATCACGTCCCACGTTCAGCCATCCTGCTCATTTAACGTGAATCCTCTGTTTTCTGCAGCTCCAGTCAGCAAAGTCGACATCCAGCAGGTCTCTAACAGGATCACCTGCAGCTCAGACCTGATCTACCCTGAGCCGACGCTGGTCTGGTCCACAAGTCCAGAGTCCATCCTGTCCCTCAATTACACACCAAGTCAAGTCCAGAAGACCCAGCAGGAGCTTTTCAACATCAGCAGCAGCCTGATCCTCTCAGACCAGATTGGAGATTCGGTTTACATCTGTGTCATCGGAAACCCGGAGAGCAGCAGGAGAGCCACTGTGACCTACCTACGTAAGCTAACGAATCTAAAACACGCTAAAAAACAGCAAAAACTCTAAAACACAAATACCAAGAAATAAAGCCAACAGAAGAATAAAACATGAAGACAGTGAAGCAGAAACTCAAATGTCAGACTGGTTTTAAAGGACCATACTGGCCGTTTTGCATGTTTGAGCCTAATATATTCAGTTTTCATACATGTTATGTTACTGACAATCATTTCCCAAAGGATAAAACCGTATTTCAGCTTTCCTGGTATTTTACAAAATCTCTTAATCTTTCAAAATCAAATATTCAAGTGATACACCCACCTTAAAAATCCATGTTTCTCCTGCTAATAGTTACACAGCCTTATGAAGTCACGGTCCTTTAAATTTTTCCATAAACGCAGGTCTTCTTTTGGGACTATATTCCCCGGTGGAGGCATACATTCACTCCACGCTTTTTATTGAGCTTAAACACTAAAATTACATAACTTCTAAAAAAACCTGAATACACGTCTTGTTGGTGATGATGGATTACCTATCCCAAGAACGTTTACAGTATCAACAAGTTGATTTTAATAGAGAATGAACTGAAACCAATGGAGGTCTGGAAGGTAGGAAAAACATTTTTAATTCACTGTTCCAGTAGTATGCTTTGGAAATGATTATCAGTAACGTTACATGTATGAAAATTGAATATAATAGGCTCAAACATGCAAAATGGGTGGTATGGTCCTTTAAAAGGCCAAAGAGAATAAATAAGTATTTAACTGAGATTTAAAAGTCACCGATGTGGAAGGATAAACTATTCCAAAGTCAGAAAGTCGTGTGGCATCAAATGGTTGTTTTTGGATTGTATCTTATGATTTATTCATCGTTCCAGCTGACATCAGCGGCTCCTCTGACACCGACACGGTGATGCCCTGCTCGACCTCAAACAGTCCCCTCACCGACGTCATCCTCACGTGGAAATTCAACTACACGGAGACCATCCTGTCAAAGGAGGAGCACCTCCAGGCAGAGCAGTGGAAGAAGCATGTGCAGGAAGTTTCCTTGTCAGGAAGCCTCAAGCTGAAAGCCTTATCAGACAAACACAGCGGGATTTACACGTGTGAAGTCCGGAACGCTGAGGGAACGTTTGTCACCAACACCCTCCTGAAGATAGACACGAGCCAGCATTCAGGTAAATCTCTGCACCTTCACCTCCCAGCAGGGTCATTGGTTAAAGGAGCACACCAGTGATTTTGCCTGTTTGAGCCCAATAAATAACGCATAACGTTACATAACCGTTTTCTAAAACACCTGGAGTGGTAAATATTAGAGTTGTTTTTCCTACCTTTCAGTTCGTTATTGGTTTCAATTCATTCTAGTGATTAAAATCGACTTGTAGAGACTTGAAACATGCAAGATGTGTATTCAAATTTTTTTGAACTTTATTTAATTTCTGTTTCAGGGAGTCAAAGCAAAGGTAACACCATCACTGCAGCAGTGCTGATCCCTCTACTCATAATAATCCTGGTCCTGGTCGTAGTTTTCCTTAGAAGAAATATACTTAAAATTTCCAGGAATGGCGTTGTTTGAAAAAATGTTTAAGGTAAGTAAAAAAATACAGCTGAACTATAATAGACTATAGACAACCAATGTTTTAAAGGACCATACCGTCCATTTTGCATGTTTGAGCCTAATATATTCAATTTTCATACATGTAACGTTACTGACAATCATTTCCCAAAGCATACTACTGGAACGGTGAATTAAAAATGTTTTTCCTACCTTCCAGACCTCCATTGGTTTCAGTTCATTCTGCTATTAAAATCAACTTGTTGATACTGTAAACGTTCTTGGGATAGGTAATCCATCATCACCAACAAGACGTGTATTCAGGTTTTTTTAGAAGTTATGTAATTTTAGTGTTTAAGCTCAATAAAAAGCGTGGAGTGAATGTATGCCTCCACCGGGGAATATAGTCCCAAAAGAAGACCTGCGTTTATGGAAAAATTTAAAGGACCGTGACTTCATAAGGCTGTGTAACTATTAGCAGGAGAAACATGGATTTTTAAGGTGGGTGTATCACTTGAATATTTGATTTTGAAAGATTAAGAGATTTAGCAAAATATCAGGAAAGCTGAAATACGGTTTTATCCTT
Source organism: Lucifuga dentata (assembly GCA_014773175.1). Classification (NCBI taxonomy): domain Eukaryota; kingdom Metazoa; phylum Chordata; class Actinopteri; order Ophidiiformes; family Bythitidae; genus Lucifuga; species Lucifuga dentata. The sequence goes on along the minus strand of VXCM01004646.1, from coordinate 36,498 downwards.
TGGGAAATGATTGTCAGTAACATAACATGTATGAAAACTGAATATATTAGGCTCAAACAATCAAAATGGATGGTATGGTCCTTTAAGTGTGTTTGGTTTTGTTTGCAGGTTCAGAGCTTCATTAAAAGAAGAAGAAGAAATACGTTTTAAACTGCAGAAATGATTTGGAGCGTCTGGATGAAGAAGGATGGATGGATGAACGTGGGACAGGACAGCAGCAGAGACACTAAAGACAAATCATGTGTTCCTCAGACCATCATTTGATCTTTGCGTCATGCTGGTGGCTTCTGGAGATCATTTTGTCCTCCAAAATCCAAGAAAGTGTCTTTCTTTGTCATCTCCATTTAATTGGAGAATTCAGACTGAGCTGGAAAAGCTAAAAGTGAATGATGTCTGACACAAGCAGCTTCAAGTATTCCTATTTTAGCTTTTCAGCAAACATGCTGACACAGCAACTGATGAAGAACATTATGCACAGCAGCACAGAAAGACGCTGCTTTTGGGAGATTTTTCTATTTTCATATTTCACATTCTGGCTGATACAATGATGCCGGTTTATCATGTCGCTGTGTTATTACTTTCACGCAAAAAAAAAAAAAAGGGCAGGGGGTGTTCTGGGTGGAATTTGTTGGATTTTCATGCTTTTAGATCACATGGATTATGTGCTGCTTGACGGTTTGATAATCTCTTTTCCTTTCTAAAACTAAATCAGAAATAGATTGTGTCAATAATTCAACATGTTATGAAGCCATGTTGAGTTTAAAGGCTTAATCTGCAAACTAACTCCAGCTGTCAGATAAATGCAGCAGAAAAAAATACATTTTCCTCTGAAATGTACAAAATCAAAGCAAAACAGAAATGCTTTCCACTCGTCTACCTGGCCTCAGGCAGCTCCACATTCAGCCAAAACGAATGAACAAAGTCTAAGAAATCATAAATATCGACTGAAGCAGCAGCACATGCTGTCACATCAAAACGAGCTCTAATCATCTGATCCAAATCAGAAATAATCATGTCTGAATCTGAATCTGAAATCAATCTGAAGAACAAACTGAGTCAAACAGTTTGAGTCTGAATTTGAAAAAAAGTCTGATTTTAAAATCAGAGACAGAATATCTGTCAGGTCTGCTTACTGAGCCACCAGTCACAGCTAAACATTTATTTTCTATGCATCAGATATTTGGAACAAACTTCCAGAAAGTCTAAGGACAGAGGTCAAAGGTCAGCCACATCACAAAGCTCTTTCAAATCAAAATGTTTCACTTCACTGCTGCCCTCTTATTAAACCTGAGCGTGTTTTTCCTGCACTAGTAGCACTTTTTTTTTATAGCTGTTAAATTTCAATTTTATCGTTTTAAATTTTCTTTAATTTTTTAAGCTTTATTGATTCTATTTTATAATTTCATTTTCTTCATCTTAACTTTACGTCTTTTATATCTATGTAAGGCATGAGGAATGAATTGAATGGTGCTACACGCATAAACTTTACAGTTTCTATGCTAGGCTCAGAACTTATCATTCAATACATGCTTGTTCACGCCAGCCCTGAGGCTCCTGCAGTGGATTTACCTGTTTGACAGGTGGCGTGAATGAAGCACTGTAAATGAAGGAAAGTTGATCTGAGTGAAGCACACACACACACACACACACACACACACACACACACACACACACACACAGCTTCAGTCAGCGTGAGGCTGATGTTATCGTGGTTTCTGTTTAACTGTGATCATGGCGGCAGCATATGAAGGATTTCTGCTCTGTTTTCTGCTGTTTTTCACGCTGACAGACGGAAAAGGTGAGAATCACCATCATTTTTATAAAATGAATGCAAGATAAAATGATTTCATGACATCATCATGATAAAGTGATTTTATGAAAGCATTTTATCAGAAAAAGACTTATCCAGATTTATGAAAGCATTTCTGGGGAATTTTAAAAAGCCAATCAGAGGCTGGAAAGCATCAGAGTTTTTTTTTTTTTTTTTTTNAAAAAAAAAAAAAAAAAAACTTCTCCAAAAGGTTAAAAACTTTAATCGACGCTTATGAAAACTTAATCACTGTTTGAATATAAAATGTATTTAAGCAGATATTAAGTATTCGCTATGATATCAGATTCACTTTGTTTCTATTCTTGCTGTATTATTTCTTAAATTTTATACATGGAAAATAAAATGGACTATTATTGTACTTTTTAATACTTTTTGTAGATTTTAAGTTATTTCTAATCATATACACCATATATTTTAGCAGATTAAGCTTCATATCTGAATCCAGGCTGAAATGCACCTGTTGTCCGTCACAGGACACACATGCCTCTTTTTTATTTTTTTTTTTGAGAAATAATAAATGATATTAATCTCGTTCTCTAGTTGTTAAAAGCTTTCAGCTCTTCTGTGGTTTATTTTTATCGTTTATGTGTTGCTTGGGAACATTTTCTTGGATATACGGTGGATGTAATTATCCTGTGTTATCTGATCCACCGATCACGAGAGCAGACAATGAAAGGATGGGTTCAATATTTAATGCAAAAGAAACGACAGGAAGAAGAAAAAGAAGTGGAGGAAAGTTCAATCCAAGGCAAAAAGATCAAAGAATTATGCCATGTAAGAGTTATAAGTTTTTCACTTCTTCAGTTCTTTTTAAAGGACCATACCACTCATTTAGGAAAAATTTAAAGGACCGTAACTTCAAAAGGCTGCGTAACTATTAGCAGGAGAAACATGGATTTTTAAGGTGGGTGTATCGCTTGAATATTTGATTTTGAAAGATTAAGAGATTTAGCAAAATATCAGGAAAGCTGAAATACAGTTTTATCCTTTGGGAAATGATTGTCAGTAACGTAACATGTATGAAAACTGAATATATTAGGCTCAAACATGCAAAATGACCAGTATGGTCCTTTAAGGTTTGTGTATCACCTGAACATTTGATTTTGAAAGATTAGAGGATTTGAAAAAATAAAGGAAAACTAAAATACACATTTTTTTTTGGTTCTGGAAAATAGTTAATGTAATGTGTATGCAGATTATTGGTCTCAAGCGCAAAAATCACCGGTATGGTCCTTTAATTTTTAAAATCACCATTTCCATGTGTGCACAGAGACCACAGTGACGTGTGTAAACTCGGAGAAATGCATGCTTCCCTGCAAGTTCCAGTCTGATGGCAAAGGTGCGAGGGTCATGTGGTACAAGAGGAAGGCGGTGGTGAGCTGCATGCGCTACGGCAACACCAGCTTCGTGGTCGGCCATAACTCGCCAGCAGACAGGTACAAAGATAGAACAGACCTGTACGCTGACCAGGTGCTGGGGGGGAACGCGACGCTGCTGCTGAGAAACGTCACGCCGCAGGACCAGGGCAAATACTTCTGCATCACCATGACGGCGCCGCGCACCGACGAATCCGGCATCATCTCGCTCATCGTTAAAGGTACATCACAACTATAAAGGAAGGCAACCAATATATTAACCTGTCTGTAAACCCCAAAGTGATGAAAAAAACTTTAATTTGATCCTTATTTAAAATCCTAATTTAATCATTACCCCAACATAAAACTTTAAATTTGATTTACATTTGTCTGACTGTAACTCATCGGCATTTCATATAATAATAACTTTATTTATATTGCACCTTTTTATATAGCACTGTAATAATATGACTTATTTTTATAGCACTGTAATAATATAACTTATTTATGTGGCATTGTAGTCACAAAGTGCTTTAAGATAAAACAAAATGAAAAATAAGTAAGAGGTAAACATAATCCCTTAAAATTACACAATACAAATAGTACAAAACAACATAAAATAATAAAACAAATCAAGAATTAAAAAAATAATAAAACAGGATAAAACAATAAAATCAAAAACACATCATCCGAAAGCCTGCTTAAGTAAGATGCTTTTTGAAAGTGTTTGATTTTAACTCCAGCAGCAGAGTGAAAGGCTGGTCTGCTGTGAGGCATCATCATCATCATCATCATCATCATTCTGAGCTGATGATCTGAGGGAGGAGTTGGGGATGTACAGAACGATCAGTCTGAGATGTATTTTGGTGCTTGATTGTGTAAAGCTCTAAAAATGAAGAGCAGTATTTTAAAATGAATTCTAAAATATACAGGAAGCCAGTGGCGTTAGAACAGAATTGGTGTAATACAACATTTCCTGCTAAAAGTCACGCAGCAGCATTTTGAACTGTTTGCAGTGTATTTAAAAGTGATTAATTTAATTTAGTGATTAATTTAAGCAGGTAAAAAGAGAGTTATAAAGTACATTAAGAACAGGAAAAGTTTCAAAATACAATGAAAGATTTCCCGCAGGAAATCAGCGGATGTTATTGATATTTTTGAGCTTTTATTTTGAAGTTTTTTGCACTTATTGCTGAACAAGATGCATATTAACTCAACTGTTTTAAAGTCACATAATACCTTGTTTAATTTGCATATCTCATGTCTGTTTGACTTATTTGTTTGTATTTATGTGTATTGATGGACACCAGGAAGGCTAGCGGCTGCATTTGCGGAAGCTAACGATAAATAAACAACAAACATCTGTGGCTTTTTGGCAGAAACGTGGTGTCAGGTTGTGTTTTCTGCTCTAACCTTGATGCAGCTCCGGTAGCAGAGGTTGACATCGAGCTCAGCGGCGACACGGTCACCTGCATGGCCAGAAGGATCTACCCAGCTCCCAAACTCACCTGGTCCACAGACCCTCCAGTTGATGCTGAAATGCTGCAGAACAGAACAAACATCCAGAAAGATCCGCAGGGCTTCTACAACATCCAGAGTTCACTGTTGCTGAAAGGAAACGACACAAACCACACCTACGTTTGTCTGGTGTCCAACGACGTCAACAGCAGGAAGGCCATCCTGAGACCTGAAGGTGAGGAAGTCCATGTCTTTTCACTTCCTGTTCATGGAAGCACATTTTCTGTCCTCACCATGAGAGGACCTCGTTTCTGCTTGAGCAGCAAATCTGAAATTTCTGGGCACATTGAGACATAAAATTCAGGTGAAAATTTGTTGAAAATCTCTTCCTTATAATTATATAATTCGAGCAGCACTACGTTTCCTCTGCTGGTGCAAAATTATTGCATATGAACATAATTCCTATGAGAACCATTGGACGTGGATATCAGCCAATAGCAGAGGACTATTTGATGTTTTGGCATTTGATTCCAGCTCACACAGATTTGGGTTTTGTAGTTTAGTTGTAACTCACCTGGCAGGTGATAGAAGCTGACATTTCACTTCCCCATAAATTAAAACTAACATCGATGCAAACGATCTTCTGATTCTGCTTTTCAGTTTCCATCCAGGCTTCTCTGGGCGGCGACGTGCAGATCCGCTGCAGCTCGCCTGACAGCAGCCTCAAGAACTTTAACCTCACCTGGAAGTTCAGGGGTTTGGATCCCATCCTCTCCATAAACGTTACTGAAAGCTGGTCAGAGGTGAAGGTGTGGGATCAGTGGAAGTCTCACGTTTCTAACGGCCTGTCAGCGGCCAGCATCCTGCAGCTCCACGGCTTAAAGCAGGAGCACCAGGGAACCTACACGTGCGAGGTCAGCACGCCCACGCAGACATACGTGACCCAGACCGACGTCATCTTAACCGGAGGCAAGTCCAAGCTTTAAACTTAAAACGATTTAGTATCTTCACCAAAAAAAAAAAAAAAAANAAAAAAAAAAAAAAAAAAGGAATGGAATGTTTTGTTCTTAAAATACATCCAGCAATATCAGCTTCTGAAGTTTTGATCTTTCATTTCCTGTCATCTTTGGTTTTTCACCATAAAATTGCTCGATTCCTAATTTTGCACATATTATACGCACACACGATACAACATGGAAATATGGCAGCTTCAGAGTTGGTGAAAGCATCCTTGTCAGAGCTAGGCTAGCAGTTTCCATCTGCTTCCAGTCTTTGTGCTAAGCTAGGCTAAACATGACTTGGCGGTATCGCGCAAGAAGAAATGAAAACTGATATTGTTCTACAGAAAACGTATATAACACGTATCTCACAACAAAGCAGGTGAAGCGAGCTGAATTTTACTGAAACAGGTTTTCCCAAAACACCTGGAGCGAGTTTCCTCCAGTCCCACAAACATGCGATAAAGCCTACCTGGTAACAGAGAGGTCAGAGAGGCTAAATTCTCTGATTCGTCGTAGATTTGAGGTTGATGCTGGTATTGATGCAGGTATTGATATTGGTATTGATATTGGTATTGATATTGGTATTGATGCTGATATTGATGCAGGTATTGATATTGGTATTGATGCTGGCATTGATGATGGTATTGATATTGGTATTGATGTTATCTGTAATCTGTGAAAAATGTGAAATCTTACCTTTTCGTTTATTTTCAGATTTTTCAGTCTACATCTACATCTCCATCATCGTTGGGCTTGTTTATTTGCTGATGCTCGCGTACGGCATGCTGGTGTTTCTGGGCCTTAAAAGTGAGTAAAATTTATTGTATCTCGATATATAAACTGTTTATACACACACACACACACCACTTTAAAAGGTTTCAAAGCTGCAGAACAGCAACATTTCTGACCGAGCTGAAATAGTAGAAGTTGCTGAAGCTGTTTGGTTTGCTCCTCCTCACGGGGATCCACGCATTCCTGCTCCACACACACCTGATGAGCAGGTGTGTGTGTGGACAGATGAGAATGTGTGCAATGTGAAGTGCTGACAAACACACAAATAATTAACACCAAACTCTGCAGCTCTATGGAAACGTTAGCCTCTTTTAGCTCATTGTTTCTGTTGTTTTTTTTTTTAATAGTTGTTTCTCACGGTTCTCATCATCCCTGATATAAAATCATCAGAGCGACTTCAACAAAAAGTTCTGATAATCCCTCTCAGACCAAACCACACAAACACAACACACTGCTCTCAGGATGACGGTTTTCAGTGTTTTTGCGTGTTTTGTTTCCTGGCAACATGTTTTAGGTGTTAAATGTTACATTTGGACTTTAAAAATGATTATCTTCTAACAGTGAGAGGAATGCAGAGAGACACGAGACAAGCAGAAAGACGAGGCGAAAGCAGCGAAGCTGTGAGCACGGAGGAGGTGAAGAGAAACATTCCGGAACAGTGAAGACAGGAGATGAGACAAGATACAAGAAGACACAAGATGACATGAGACGAGAAGACACAAGACGACATGAGAAGACACGAGAAGACAAGAAGACAAGACAACATGAGACAACACGAGACGACACGACATGAAACGAGATGATGAGGCGACACAACAGTGAGATGAGAAGACACGAGACGACACGAGACAAGATGACGTGACAATGATGTGACATGACACGAGACAAGATGACATGAGAAGACACGAGACAACATGACAAGAGACAAGATGACACGAGACGACATGACACAAAATGACATGAGACGACACGAGATGAGATGACACAAGATGACACAAGACGATGACGAGATGGCAGGAGACACGACATGAGACGACAGGAAGTTGGCTTTGATACACGGGTCATCAGCTAAAAGTGAGGCAGCAACAAGGTTTGATTGGTCGTTATTTAGCAAAGCGGCTCTAATAATTGAGCCGTTATCGAGTAAAAAACTTCGACGTTTGAACGTTACTGAAAAACTCAAATCTTCCCTCCGTTTGTCTTGTTTTATATCATGAAGACATGCTTATCGCTGTGTATTTTTATTGTGCTTATCAGATGTAAAGTGGCTGTAGAAAGTTACGGTCGCTGTTTCTCATTATTTTTTGACTTTTTAGAGATTAAACCAAGAATTTGACAAATTCACGGTTTGCTGTTCATGTCAGATTAAATATGCACTTTCATACAAAGAAAATAGAAGAAATATAGTAAGCCTTTAGAATCATAAATTATTTATTACAGAACAATGCTGACTGCTGTCATATTTGATTTTAAATAAAAGATCATATCAGATGAAAATATCAAACACAGATATATTATTATACAAGTGATTTTTTTTCTGTTTAATTCCCAGATTTGATGTATATTTGAAGTAAAACAGCCTGAAAAGAGAAACTTGTTACCTGATAATAATCAGTTTCTCTTCGTTCCTGTGAAAGAATTCTGATCATATTTTCTGTTGTAGCAGAAAGTTTTTATTACGTTTTAAATTTTTCAGACGTTGGATTTTGTTTTTTTAATACTTTTCTTGCATTTGTTTTTAATTTTTTTCCTTATGTGTCATAAATAAATAAAACATTTGTGAAATTTCTGTTCTCTGTCACAATCACAGGGACTCTGATCTGTGACCTTTGACCTTTGCTCCTCCTTTGATGAAGGTGATTGAGGGATTGAAAGTTATTTATAAGTTGATGTAAATCTGTCTGAACATCTTTATTCCCAGAAGAAAAACCTAAAATGAAGAATTTCTAAGCGTCAACGTGACATTTTATCACTGCGATGATATTTGATGCAATATTTCATGTATTTTTATTATCTGTTACTTCATAGAGTGTTAGACTGCGTAGTTTGAATGTATGTCGGCTACTACTGTATTATACACAGATTTTATCTTTTCATTTTGAATTGTGCAATGTTAAAAAAACAACCTTTATATTATATATATATATATATATACATTTATATGGTTTATATTTAAATGTATGGAATGTAAATCCAGTTAACTGCTAAATAAACAAAGAAAACTGTTATTAACGTCTCTCCTCATTAATAAAAAAATACAACAAAGGCAGATAATCAGCTCATATAAACAGTGGGGTCCAAAAGTCTGAGACCGCTGTGAAAATGCTTCTATTTTGCATTCTTTTTGAATTTAATAGAAGAGTTTTCACTACAAATGATGATTTCATCTTAACAATTAGAGTGAAAAGTTGAATCTTTGAAAAATGTCCATGAATGTCAAAATATCTTAGTATTTGGTATAAATGTCAGAATGTCTTAGTATTTGGTATAAATGTCAGAATGTCTTAGTATTTGGTATGAATGTCAGAATGTCTTAGTATTTGGTAT
>VXCM01004646.1:0-26717 GCA_014773175.1 Lucifuga dentata | reverse complement strand
GACCGTGACTTCATAAGGCTGTGTAACTATTAGCAGGAGAAACATGGATTTTTAAGGTGGGTGTATTATGTGATTTTGAAAGATTATGAGATTTTCCAAAATATCAGGAAAGCTGAAATACGGTTTTATCCTTTGGGAAATGATTGTCAGTAACGTAACATGTATGAAAATTGAATATATTAGGCTCAAACATGAAAAATGGACGGTATGGTCCTTTAAAGCATGAAAAGTACTAAAATCAGTCTTGTAAGACGTGATTTTTCCTCTGGCGCCACCTTCAGGCCAAACTTTACATTTTGTATCCCACTCATAAGACACAATAACCTCTTCAAGAAGATTTTAGTTTCTGGCGTGTGATGACAGTCCAGCCCGGCGGAGACGCGAGATTTGATGTTTTCTTACTTTAATAAAAGGTTAAAATTATAAATTGACTTTATGAAATCCTGCTATAAAATCTACTGGAAGTAAAATGAGCATCAGAAATGTGTTCTGGCTGTAAATGTTTATTCAAACCACGCAAATAAAAACCATAAATTCACTTTAGATTTTAGTGGAGCAAAGAAAAAAAAAAACAAAAACAAAAACACANAAAAACCATAAATTCACTTTAGATTTTAGTGGAGCAAAGAAAAAAAAAAACAAAAACAAAAACACACAACTACCTAAAATATCACCGCACAAATAAACAAGACAACAAACTTCCTGTGTGTGTGTGTGTGTGTGTGTGTGTGTGTGTGTGTGTGNACCGCACAAATAAACAAGACAACAAACTTCCTGTGTGTGTGTGTGTGTGTGTGTGTGTTACAGCAGCCGTGGGTTGTCCTCTCTGTAGTTGTGTGTGTCTCCTGCGAACGGCAGAGGAGGAGGATGGTTGCAGATTCCCATCAGGAAGATGATGATGGTGCCAAAGGTCATCACCGGGGTAACCAGGAAGAGACAAAGGCGGTCCACGGTGCGAGCGATGCCACTCCAGTTATCTTTCTCCTGAGAAAACAACAGGAACATCAGCTCGCTCGCTCACTCTCAATTCAATTCAAACTTTCAAACTCAAACTTTGAAACTTTCATGCCAATAAATTTATTGGCATGAAAGTTTCAAAAATCAAACAATTTTGCCAAAGCATCAAAATACAAATTCATAAAGTATTTGGACAAAACAATACATAAAGCAGTAATAAACACAAAATACGCAAAATACAGTAACAGATTCAAAATGGTCCAAATGTGTGTGTGTACTCTGATGATGATGTTCTCTCTTTCTTTCTTCCTGAGAAGAGAATATGCATATCAGCTGCATTCATTCATTCTCCCTCTCTCTCTCTCTCTCTCTCTCTCTCTCTCTCTCTCNACAGCTGCTCCGTCACCTCCCCGTCCTCCTGAGGTTTCACAACTACACACACACACACACACACACACGCGCGCGCGCACACACATGCACATTTATGTCGCAAGATTTAAATTAAAAAACCAAGACAAATTTTTAAATAAAGCTGATAATTTATCAAAAAAACAAAGTGCATTTTCTTTAAAAAAAAAAAAAAACTAATTAATTAACAAGTTAACGAGTAAAGCGGCTGAGTTAACGAGTAAAGCAGCTGAGTTAACGAGTAAAGCGGCTGTGTCTCGTACCTGCAGCCTGCGTGGTGCGTTTGGTCAGGCCGTGTCTCTCTGACTGCTTCTCGAACATCAGCTCGCTGCGGGACTTCACGCTGTAGTATTCCTCCGCCGAAGCGATGTAGCCCACTGAGCTGGATCGCCGTGGCAACGCCCCATCCCAGTATGGCTCCACCTCTGCTGGGCGGGACATACGCAGGATGTGGGGCAGCCGTTCGAGGAAAAACTGTAGAGAGGAAATAAACAATAATAAATAAATAACAGCAGCATCCAGAGTGTGTGTGTGCATGTGTGCGTGAGTGTGTGTGTGTGCGTGTGTGTACCTTCTTGGTCCACTCAGACATGACGTGGGTGCTGGGTGTCCTGAAGTGCAGGTTGAGGACGACAACACAGTTTAACACAACCACCGTCACCAACACCATGATGAACATCAGGTACCTACACACACACACACACACACACACACACACACACACACACACACACACCGAGGGGTTTGAAGGTTGACTGATAAGTTTTGAGTATCAGTGGTTCTAAGTTCCAGTGGTACGATGTATGTATGTTGTTCAGTTGATGTTCTTGTCTCTGTGTGTGTGTGTGTGTGTGTGTGTGTGATACCTACTTGACGATCAGCGGCACAGACATGGACGTCTCCGGCAGCCTTTGTGAGATCAGCAGCAGGAAGACGGACTGAGCCAACAGCACTGAGATGGACAGGGTCATTTTCTCACCACCTGCACACACACACACACACACACGCATGCACGTACACACACACAATTTATGTCGCTGCCAAAAACAAGGGCTCATGACAGTCTTAAAATCTTCTTTTAAGATAAGCCCTGATTTCATCCATGCAAGTGAAATCCACCCTTAAAGGAGCATACCAGTGACTTTACATGTTTGAGCCCAATAAATAAACCTGCACAAGTTACTTTACCGCCAAATACTTTCCAAAACATATTTTGTCAATGTTCCTCAATTTGAGTATTTCACATGTACTGACCACAGAGCTACACAAAAAAAAGTCTCCGCCAGAGAATATAGTCCCAGGAGAAAACTGGTTTTACAGAGAAATTAAAGTGACCGCGCCTGCCATCTAGTAATAGAGGGTGAAAGATTGATTTTAAAAAAAAATATTTTTTCTTTCAGAAACATTGAATTTTAAGGTGGATGTAACACCTGAATATTTGATTTAGAAAAATTAGAGGATTTGCTAAAATAAACTTTCATGGTTAGACTCAGCACTTCCAGGAATATAAACACGCTTATCATTAAATCATTTTTACTGTAGTATTTTGGATTAATTAATTCAATTAATTCCCAAATTCCCCTAACCAGACATGTGACTGGCAAAATTACAGGAAAACTAAAACATGGTTTGATGTTTTGAAAAACACTTGTCAGTAACGTGATCTGTACATGGGTAGTATTTATTGCACTTAAACATGCACAATCGCTGGTATGGTCCTTTAAGGTTTTATTTCCTTTAAGATTTTAAAGGACCATACTACCCATTTTGCATGTTTGAGCCTAATATATTCAATTTTCATACATGTAATGTTACTGTCAGTCATTTCCAAAGCATATTACTGGAACAGTGAATTAAAAATGTTTTTCCTACCTTCCAGACCTCCATTGGTTTCAGTTCATTCTGCTATTAAAATCAACTTGTTGATACTGTAAACGTTCTTGGGATAGGTAATCCATCATCACCAACAAGACGTGTATTCAGGTTTTTTTAGAAGTTATGTAATTTTAGTGTTTAAGCTCAATAAAAAGCGTGGAGTGAATGTATGCCTCCACCGGGGAATATAGTCCCAAAAGAAGACCTGCGTTTATGGAAAAATTTAAAGGACCGTGACTTCATAAGGCTGTGTAACTATTAGCAGGAGAAACATGGATTTTTAAGGTGGGTGTATCACTTGAATATTTGATTTTGAAAGATTTAGAGATTTAGCAAAATATCAGGAAAACTGAAATACGGTTTTATCCTTTGGGAAATGATTGTCAGTAACGTAACATGTATGAAAACTGAATAATATTAGGTTCAAACATGAAAAATGACCAGTATGGTCCTTTAAGGTTTTAATTGACTGACTGTCAGCAGGCAGGTAGTAGACCAGCGAGGCCAGGAAGGAGATGAGCATGCAGGGGATGATGATGTTGACGATGTAGAAGAGCGGTTTGCGTCTGATGATGAGGTAGAAGGTGATGTCCTGGTGCTTGTTGCTCTCCATGGGAATGTGCTTGTAGGTGTTCCTCTTGGCCGGTCGGTGGATGATCTCCCACTCGCCGTTTTCTACCCACACAGGAGAGGAATGATGCCGAGGGGAGAACACAGGAGACGCAAAGTCAACTCGTATCAACTCTGATGTTTGATATAAAGTACAGCTGGGAAAATTAAAGTTAATCTTTGTGATTAATGTGGACTGTTTAACACGTTAAAAAAAAATTAACGCTATCCATTTTTACACTTCCTGAAGCTATGCTAATGTTTTTGTTTCTCCCCCACTTCCTGTGGCTAATGCTATATACTAACGCTAAAACTAGACAAACTCAGTCGCTCAGCAGTGTATCGTTTTAACTTTATCCATCAGAAACGACTAAAAACTTCACAGCCTTTTAGCCTCATTTAGCTTTATTGTGTTACTGCCTGATACATTCAAGCTAATGCTAACTAACGCTACAAAAACAGGATGCAGTCTTTTCAGAATAAGACAAACTTCCCCTTGAACAAAGTCATATTTTCAGAATAAGATGATTTTCTTTACAAGAACATGTCAGCCTTGACCAGTTTCCACCTTAAAGCCATGAATAACATGCTAACATCTTTTAACATATCAACCAAGATAGCTTCTGCTGTGAACTCAATAAAAGTGTTATTTAACACAAAAGAAAGTGTATCATGAAAATAAGTGCCATGAATCCATGAAAAATAAAGTTATTCCTTTACGATAAAATAAATCAAATAAATTCAGTTGTTGTTCTCGTTTCTGTGACAAACTAAAGAAATGGTTCAATAAAGCAGATAACCTGATTATAAACAGGGAATTAATCTACATTAATTTGGTGATTCAATGTATAATCATTGCAAGATTACAAGTTTCTGTGATATGTTGCGATTAACTACAGAAATCTGTGCGATTAGTTAATTTTTGTTATCGATTCACAGCCTTATTTTATACACATCCTGATTATTATTACTTTTCTCTGTTTCCTATGGTATTTCATTGTTTAGTATGAATGTGAGAGAATGTACCGGTCCATCCAGCGGGGTCGATGATGATCCACTCCACCGTCCATTTGCTGTTCTCATCCTCTTCCTCCTTCAAGAGCATTCTGATCTCTCTGGAATTGTAGGTCAGAGAGCTGCAAAGCAACATGGGAAATGGAGTTTAAAATCTGTTAAACCATTAAGACTGTTTTCAGGTTTGCACAAATCAAAGTTTATTTATGTCGCACATTTAAAACTACCGCCGTAGACCAAAGTGCTGCACAGTGACTAATAATAAAATATTAATAAAAATGAAAAATGTAACATAACTACATACAAATGCACATAATTATATACACATGTACACACATGTAAAGTATAAAAACATTTTGCAGTAAATAAACTTCAGATCAAAGATGCTAATTAAATTCTAACAAAGAACAAACTGTTGTTTCCCTGGTTTCAGACTTTTCATTGCTTTTATCCTCGCAGGAAAACAAATCATTTTGCATGTCACATGACCATGCTAACGGCTAACAGATCGGCTTCCAGATCAACATTTACGCACTTTTCCAGAATATCTGAACCCCGAAAGGTTTGAAGTAACGTAGGTAAATCAGGAATTATTCTTGACTTTCCAGGGAAGGTATGTTGGTCTTAATCAGATTATTGTATGCGTGTAATCAGATTATTGCACGTGTATAATCAGATTACTGCATGCATTTAATCAGATTATTGCATGCGTGTAATTAGATTATTGCATGCTTGTAATCAGATTATTGTATGCGTGTAATTAGATTATTGTATGATTGTAATCAGATTATTGTATGCGTGTAATCAGATTATTGCATTATTCATACAATAATAAATGTAATCAGATTATTGCATGCGTGTAATTAGATTATTGTATGCGTGTAATCAGATTATTGTATGCGTGTAATCAGATTATTGCATTATTCATACAATAATGAATGTAATCAGATTATTGCATGTGTGTAATTAGATTATTGTATGCGTGTAATCAGATTATTGCATGCGTGTAATTAGATTATTGTATACGTGTAATCAGATTATTGTATGTGTGTAATATGAGGTTTTTCCTTGTTCTTTTTGGGATCTTACGTGAATTTGAGGGTGCAGTTCTGCCAGTCGAAGGGGAAGAAGTTGACGTTGATGGAGCAGGAGGAGCGGAAGATGGCGGGAGGCAGCCAGTAGCACAAACCGTTCAGATCCACCAACACGTTGCAGTAGTAAGCCACCTGGAACTGAGCGTCGTTGCTGAGAGAGGAGGAGGTGGTGAGAGATTCCAACACACGTATGTACGCCAACAATACCAAACACGAGCCGTTCCTTTATGGTTTTTATACATTTGTGGAACTCTGGGAAATCATCAGCCGCTCATTTGTGTTTTCTCTTTTTTTTCCTCTTTGCTCTCTATCACTTCTTTATGATGGCATATTAAGACGAAAAAAAACGATGAACTGGGCATTATGTCAAGATTTTAAACTCGCAAATTTGGGAGTTTTGATGATTTTGCGCTAAAAGCACAATTATTTCATTATTACTAAATCTGATGGAAAAGTATAATTTAATAAGATCATGAACTCGCAAATTTGTGAGTTTAAAAACTCGCAAATTTGCGAGTTTTAAAACTCAAAATAATGCCCTCGTTTTTCTTTGTTTTCATCTTATATAGCCCTAATACGCCGTCGCACCTCTTCCAGGACAATTGAGAAAAATATTTATTTCATGATAAGAATTTATTTTTCCTTTCAATTATTTTACTTTAATTAAAGCTTATATTATTTTTGTCGTTAATATTTTGAATGAAAGACCAAGAGACTAAACATAAAGACATTTTTTTTTTTTTTTACAGCCCATTCTGGTTTTATTTACCAAAGACAATATTTGCGTGACGTGCTATCAGGATGAGTTAGCTAACATGCTAACAAGCGTGCTAACAATCATGCTGTCATTTACTGACTCTCTTACTGTAAACTGAGGAACATCTGCTCCTAAAAAAATACAGATATTTTTCAGGGGAAACTGTTGGTATTATGTCTGAATTTCTGTGCATGTAAATAAATAAGTAAAAAAAGAAAATGAGTCTCACTTGTTTTCCAGAACGATCTCTGGCAGCCACACCATGCTGGGCGGCAGGCGGAGCACCTCGATGCCATCAAACTCAGACGAATTCCACGACAACCTGTAGTCAGTCCAAGTCTGTCACACACACACACAGACACACACACACAAGGATAAAGTACTCAGGAGAATATTTCTGCGCCTGTAAAACCAAACGTTTACTTACATGTTCTATCCAGACGTTGGTCAGCAGCGTCTCGTCTACCTCTTTCTACAAATGAAAAGTGGAACATGTCAGACAAACGTGATTTGATTCAACTTTATCTTCATCCTTTTACACATCAGTCTGCTCCAATATGCTGCAGGTTATAAAAGGGACGCATTCCAATTTTTTATTTTTCCATAACTATCTTTATTGATTTTCGATAAAAACATCCACATTAAAAGAAGGGAACAAAAAATATATATATAATTATAATAATAGTGAAATTATGAAATCAAAACAAAAAAAAGGAGGGGAGGATATATGAAATATGTAATACGCTTCAGCACTCATATAGACGAGGATTATATAATAATGGAGGTAAGTGCTGACGAGACAGATACTGAACATGACGTTAAGCAGCAGATCTAGGTTAAGTTACATCACCTGACCAGGTAAGTCTAAGGAGGCCACTATGCAGAGTCTGAGCACCTCTAACACCAATAGTTTTTAGTTTTTAATAGTTTACACATACAAAAAAAATACAAAATGTCAGAAGTGAAAAAAAGTAAAAATAAAATGTGAAGGAGAGCTGCAAAAAACCCTCAAGGGGCTTGAACAGAGCAGCCTTCCATAAGGTGCATGGAAATAATTAAATTATAAGACAATTAAAAGTGGAAAATAAGAAAGTGAAAAACTAAAAATAAAAGAATTTAAAATGGTAAGCCAATATATATATAATATAGTCCAAGAAGGGTTCCAGATTTTATAAAACATTAGAGGTCTGTCCTTCAGCCAGAAGCTTCTAAAGACGTAAATTCCATGATAACATGAAACACAGAGGGAGACGAGGAGGTCTGTCATCGACCCGGTCCTGTAAAACATCTTCTGATACTAAACAGCACAACGTCCAGAAGTTTCGTCATACGGGGTCAAAGGTTCACAGACGTGTCAATCCAAGGACACAGGACACAGGCTGAGGTCCTGTTTTTACCCAAACGCTTTACAAATTTCTATATTCCCAAAAAATTTCTGATAAAGGGCGTTCAAAAATACAATACGTCCCTTCAGAAATCTTACATTTATTACAGAATTTTGAGAGTGCTGGATTGAATTTATTTTGTTGTGTGAATTAACCTGAAGTCTGTGTATAATCCTGAATTAATCCTGAATTGCAGCTCTTTAGCTTTAACTGACTGCAGGTTAGTTAAAAGGGACACGTCCCAATTTGTTTTAATTTCCAGATCCTTACAATCAGCACAAAAGTACAGATTTGGTTCTGGTTTCAAATCCAATGAGTCGGTATTTTAAAGGAAATTTAAAAGCACACACGCACGCACGCACGCACACACGCACGCACACACACACACACACACACACACACATACACACACACACACAGGTACCAGAGAAATGAGGTTAGAGAGTGTGAGGGCCAGGTAAACGTCCACAGCATCCTTCTGCTTCTCGACAGGTCGCAGCTCTTTGTTGTATCCTCGCTCTTTGAACAGGTGGGTGATCAGACGCTCCTCCTCGTTCCTGCCCCAGCACCCTGACACACACACACACACACACACACACACACACACGGTCATATTTCAGTCCATCGTGGCAGCTGCTCTCCTAAGTAGACTCACCAGTCAGCCATGTTTGTTTGTTTTGATTTAACGCCACGTTGACCTTTTATTAAATATAAATCCTGACATGACACCTTTGATATGATGGAGGACACAGCTAAAGAAAAATACTTCTTGTTGTAGTTTCTATTTCCAGATCCAGGTCACAAAGGCAGCAGATTAATCAAACCAGCCGGGCGTCCCTGTCCTCAGAATGTCTTCAGCTTCCTGCGGCTTCATGAGACTTTCAGAGACTCAAAATCAAACTGTCCAGTCTATTAAAGACCAGATGGAGCTGTTCTAGCTTTTCTATCTGACGGTTCAATAGAACAAGATATTTTAATCTCCCTCCAACATCAGATAATCTGTCCAGTTAGATCATAAAAACCAAACTCACCGGCTGAGAGGAGCGTGAGCAGAAACGCGGAGGCCAGTCCTGCACGGTGAAGCTGCATGGCTGAATGCAGGAGAAAAGTTGGAGTGCTTCACTCGCCGACCTTGGCAGCAGCAGCTACGGCTGACAGGCTGCAGCAGCTGCAGAAAGACAGCGAGGNCTGAATGCAGGAGAAAAGTTGGAGTGCTTCACTCGCCGACCTTGGCAGCAGCAGCTGCGGCTGACAGGCTGCAGCAGCTGCAGAAAGACAGCGAGGAGAAAATAGAAAGCAGACGCTCGGCCTGAGCTGCTGGCATCACATCCACTCTGAACGGTGAGGAGACGTTCAGATCTCAAAACATCAGACCTTCAGGAGTAATCTGATCAGATTTCAGCTATCTGATTGGATCAAATCTTGTTCAAAAGAAAAAAAGGATTCTGAAATCGGATCAGATCACATAATCCAGTCTTACTTTTGATCTGGATCAAACCTTCAGGATGAATTGATCAAAACTTTTGAGTAGGATTGATCCAAAAAAATCAGGATTACCCTGATCCCAGCAGAAGGATTCAGAGTGGATTCAGGAACAAAGTGTAATAAAACTTTCAAATTGGTCAAATAATACATTTGTATCATGTAATATATATACATTTATTTGATTTGTTTAACTATTAGAGCGATAAAGTAGATAACGTAGATATTAGACTACCTATTAAGCCTTTCAGTCAAGTAAAAAAAAACAGGATTTTGTCCCCATAAAATAATCCCCCAAACAGCTTTAATATCGAACACAAATAATATATTTAATTTTAACTGTCATTTAACATTGTATATTAATTACAATGACAAAGCTGGTCTCTCCACAGATGAAGAAGAAATCTGAATGTTCTTTATTCTGTTAACTATTAGACATTTAGCCTTTTTATGTTCTAAATATCCACAATGTATTTGTGAATAATGTAGAATTGTTTGTTATTTATTTGTTGTGGGTCAGATGAGGCTAACTGTTTAATAGAAATAGGAAATGGAAACGGATGTTTCTGTTGTATTATGTACTGTTTTCTGTCTCTTAAATAAAAAACTCTTAAAGTGACACTGCTGTTCTACCTGTTGGTCTTTACATAGCTAGCAGCTACATTCTGATATGTAATCCCAGTTTCAGAACTGCTAATCTAGATTAGGTAATCTTGAAAAGTTTGTATCTGGATCAGGCTGATCCAATCTAATGTTGCTTTGAAAAACCGGCACAAAAGTAAAATGGATTACCTGATCCTGGATAGCAAAACATGGNTTGCTTTGAAAAACCGGCACAAAAGTAAAATGGATTACCTGATCCTGGATAGCAAAACATGGGATTTACAAATCTGGATCATTCTAATCCAGATTAAATCTTTTAAACTGGGCTCAGGACAGACACAGTTGTGTTTTAGGATTTGCAGCCAAGTAAAAATTTGTGTTTTAAATCTCACAACTCCGAACAAATTTTATTTAGTTATTTTTATTTATTTTTTTAAGTTATATTTACTTTGAGTTTTTCTACAACTAAACTGCTTGTACCGTAACTGCGGTAATTGATGCGCAGTTAATTCAAACAGCGACACCTGGTGGTAAAAGAGCGTCTGTTGTACGCAAAACAGCGGGAACCACATAAGACGGGACACAATTTAACGCGTAACCTTCATTACAAACATCAGCTCACCTGACCGCGGTTACAGTGAAAAAAACAACGAATGTATTTGTATCTAAAATTAAATGACAACGTTTCCATAAACATCTCATTATGCCACTACAAATACAAGTTAAAGGTAGTTCAAACTGCTTAAAAAACAAGAAACAAAAAGGAGGCTGAAATTATTCAAACCGTCTAAAGCTCGTTGGTTAGCATGTTAGCCCCTATGAATAGCAGTTAAGCTAAAAGTGTGATTACTACTTATTATCAAAAAAGGCAACTTCCTACCTTTTTGTGTTGATTCATAACGTTGGATCTCGGGATGTCATCCAGCAGTAAGATTTAAATCTTTAACTGTCGTTCCGCAGCACAAATTTAACTTTTTCAGAGGCATATTAAGCGTGTAGCTAAAGTTTAGCTGGCTCGCTTCTTCCTTTTCTACTTTTTTTCCCCTCTTCTGGCGCAAATAATTAGGATATAGAAGAGTCTAAGTAAGTTATATGTAATTAATAATTAATTATATGTACATTTATATTTCCTTAATTTCCACGGGGATAAATACGCACGTGTTCTGAGCTTCATACGCGTTTAAATACAGCGGCAGCACGCCCTCTGCCGGGCAAAATGTGTAGCGCACACAGTATTTTAAACTCCAGCTGATAGAAAACAACAAAAGGCGTTATCTTGTCATATCTTATCTTCATAAAAGTCATTCCTGTTAAGAACAGAAAAATACAGTATCACATAGGCTCACATGCAGAGTTTGTTCTGATTAGTGTATATATGTATTAAGTATTTATACTTTATTATTTACCAAATAACAGGCTGACAGATGAAACACAGATACAAGTTTGGTCTGTATATTTAAAACATACAGCAGTAGTACAAGAATGACAAGTATTCATTTTATATTAAAAATCAAGCTAGTCCATTTGTATTTTTTGAATTCATTTTTAAAAAATCTATCTTCAGAGCGACATTTTGATGTCGCTGTTGACCTTGCTGCCGCTGAGGCTGTGGATCATGGCGATCATGGCAGAGTGTTTGCTCAGCTCTTCCTCTTTCTGCCTCAGCTTGGCCTCTAGCTGGCTCTTCTGCAGCTCCAGAGACGAAGCCTGCCGAGAGATCAGAAACGACCGGGTCAACGGGAGCTTTAAATCCGTACAGGAAGATCTGTGACATCACTATGAGATCATCAATTTCACCAATTAAAAATAAAAAATAAACTACTTGTGAGTTATGTGAATGTTTTCTTGTTTTCTACTATTTGATGCTTCTAATTCATTGGACAAGTTCAAATATTCCTGTCGTCCGGTGTTCTTTACCCTGATGCTGGCGTCTTTCCTGGCCTGCTCCATCTTGTTGAGCTCCTTCCTCAGCACATCCACCGTCTCCTCCAGTTCTTTGCTCTCTTGATCCTTCTGCTTCTTCCTCTCCTGCTCAGCTCGCAGGTCTTCCTGAAGATCTGAGAGAAAGAGGAAAACATTGATTAAAGCCACAGAGATCAGACAGACAGAGATGAAGGCAGGTACAAACACAGGTGTCTGAACACGATTTCATAAATTAATGTCAGATCAGACCTGCAATGTTACGATCTTTCTGCTGCAGGTCTGAATGCAGAGATCTAATCTTCTCCTCCTTCTCTTCCAACAACGACACAGTTCTGAGAGGTGGACAGAGAGAGAGAGATGTTTAAAGACACAGATGGGACAGAGAGAGAGAGAGACAGGTGTGTGTGGCTTACCTGTCTTGTTGCAGGCGTAGCGCTTCGTGGTTTTTCCTCAGCGAGTCGTTCTGTTTGCTGATCTCCTGCAGCAGACGCTCACTCTCATTAAACCTGCAGAGGAAAACCAATTTAACACACACACACACACACACACACACACACACACACCAGTACATCCAGTTACACCAAAACACACCAGGGCACCAACAAACCGTCCGAACCTTATTTAAAGGACCATTCCACCCATTTTGCATGTTTGAGCCTTTGAGAAGATCTCCAAAATAAATATAATGGAATTTTTTTAACGATGTTTGAGGATCTACTTTTGCATAAATGGGTTAATTTTTGATCAGGAAAAGATGATTTTAGTCTGTCTGCTGTTTATCACTTAATAAATTACAGATTTAACTTTTTTTAATTTAAATTATTTCACACTTCTAAATCTGAAGGCTGTTTGCATTACATAAAAGTGCTGGGGATTTTTCCTTTTTGTGCATCTCGTGTGTGTGTGTGTGCCTCTGACCTGCTGAGCAAGCTGTTGTAGGCTCCTTTCAGGACCTGGTGCTCCTCAGAGTCTGTCTGCAGGCGTGCGTTGTGCCGCAGCAGCTCCTCCAGGTCAGCTTTGGAGCGCTCCACCTCCAGGACCTGGATCCCCAGCTTTCCCTGCAGATCCTCACGCCGACGCTCCGCCTCCTTCAACAGGCTGCCCATCTTACGGGCCTGCGCACACACACACACACACACACACACACCAGCAATCAACAAAATATGAAATCATCAATTTTAAATTTTAATGGAAACTGAAGCCAAACTTAAAGCATTTATGTGTGTGTTTTAACATTTCTGTCGCAGGTTATAACGGGGAATTTAATTTTTATTTAAAAATTAAATTTTGTAGGACCCTGTGATCGACTGGCAACCTGCCCAGGTGAACCCCGCCTCTCACCCAATGACCTCTGGAATAGGCTCCACCCCTGTGACCCTTAACAGGACAAACTGGTATAGAAAACGGATGGATGGATATTTCCGTAGGTGTGTGTGTGTGTTACCTCGGCCTCAGCCTGAGCTCGCTGGCAGCGATACTGAGCGATGAGACGGTCGGCCTGAGACAGAGCCAGAGTTTTCGCCTCCAATAAGTCCTGCAGACGACTCTCCTTAGACTGATGGAGACACAAAAAGTCCTCAAAAACTCTTTAAACGCCGCTAAAAGAGCTGCCATTTTTATTTTTACCTTTGTTTATTCAGGGTTACTTCACTGAACACTGAATGCTTTTTCAGGAACACGCACGCGCACGCGCATGCACACGCACACACACACAGACGCTGAGCAGCTCCACTGCAGCATTTAGGGGTTAGATGCTTTGCTCAAGGGCACCTCAGCAGTAATGAGGGAGGGGCAGGTGCTGCTTTTTCACCTCCCAATCCTGATTTCTCCTGCCTGTTCAGGGATTGAACCAGCGACCCTTCAGTCATGAACTTTTCTAACCTTTAGGCTCCGCTGCCCAAATATTCTGATCATTACGGTAAAATCATGCCGTGTGCTGACAGGTCCACTGATCAGGTTATTACTACTTTAAATGGGACACCCTTCCAAAGACTGTCTCACATTACTGAACTGCCTAAGTCCTTAAAAGCAAAACTGGCATTTCTTTTAATCGAAATAAGGCATGTATTCCTCAGAATTACTGAAAGCAAATTGTTCAGTCAACATTTTTACCTGTCGTGATGACATCATGGTGACATCATTTACATGCTCTGAAACCTCTGGATGCAGTTTGTCGTTCTGCCCTCAGCTTTATAACCGGAGACGTTTACATCACATCATTCTGCGTTATGAGAACGCTGGTGGCAGCCGTCAGAAGAGAGCAGCTTCCTGTTTATTACAAAGGACTTCTCGGTGAACCACCAACTATCTCACGTCTTTTAAATGATAAATCAGTCTCACATTACATAGCTCACAAGACTATTTGGTCCTCATAAACCATCATTTTAATACTGAGATTGGCTTTTAAAAATTATGTTCCACACAAGTGGAATAATTTGCAAAAGCTGATAAAATCTCTTTTAATCTATTTAAATGCCTTCTGACCAATATAAACCGGTATGAATGTATGTGTTTTCTTTGACTGTCCCTCATATTAATAATAATAATAAATAATAATAATAATAATAATAATAATAATAATAATAATAATAATAAACTTTATTTGTGTAGCACCTTTCNAATAATAATAATAATAATAATAATAATAATAATAATAATAATAAACTTTATTTGTGTAGCACCTTTCATAGACAACAGGTCAGAAGGTGCTTCACATGCAATAATATAAAAACAATAAAAAAAATACATAAAATCAAGAAACTGTAAAAATCAATAAATAAAAGACATCAACTAAGAGCAAATAAAATCATAAAAAGAAAGTGACGACCTAAAAGTTTGTCCAAACAAAAATGTCTTTATCTGCCTTCTACATACGACCTCAGAGTCAACAGGACGGACAGCAGAGGGAAGTTTAGGCGCTACAGCCTGGAAAGCGTGCTCTCCACGGATCTTTAAACAGGTACGAGGGACGACCTGAGGACCTGATGATGTTAAGTCCTTGACCTTTTTATAATTTGTTGATGTTATATTGTAACTTTTATGTGTTTTTATTGTTTTATTTATGTGTGTTATCAGGGCGTCCTTGTAAGCTTCTTCTCAGTGGCCTTCCCTGTTTAAATAAAGGTTATGATGAAATTAACTCAACACTTTACGGACATGGAAAAGTTTTTGACATGGAAATAAAACATTTTCTCTGTCTGGCTTCTACATATTTAGCATTAAACCACAAAACCTTCTATCTCCACCCACATCTCAGCTGTGGGGGTTTGGGATCTGAGTGTAATTCAGACACAACAATTAACCCACTTTCAGCGTTCTAACACCTGGAATACACACTCAAACACACTCAGACACTCAAACGATGCAAGCGCCTGGCAGCAGGTGTCCTCGCCATTTCTCCTGGTATTCTGGAAAACGTACTTACCGCAAAAGCTGCAAGTTTTTGGTCGTAAACACTGATGATCTCAGACACGTGCAGGTCCTCCACCTGCTCCTGCAGCTACACACAAAATACACACACATTACACACACACACACACAGGTAATATGATCAGTCATCTTTAATAATCACAGTCTGACTTTTAGAATTTTTCTCTTGCATAGAAGCTGCATAAATGTGAAACATGTCTGTAATATTCTCCAAAGTACTTTTCCAGTAATGATGTGTTTTGTAGTATCACAGTACTGCATGAGTACACATTACCTCGAACCCGTTCTGTATCTTATCTATCAGACTGTGTACAGTCCTGCTGGAGACACAGGAAGAGTTCAGGACGCTGCACTCTGTCCTGGGAAGAGGGACTTCCTGTACCGCCACGCGCTTCACAGATAGCTCCGCCTCCGTCTGCCGGTAAGCGTTATTGGCGGCGATACTTTCCCCGAGACTGGAAAAGAAAGAAAAGTTTGACAGAGGAAATGAAGCAGCAGCACACGGATTGGCCTGTAGGGGGCGGAACGCCACGCACACCAGCAGGGGGAAGTCTGGGAGGGGCGTGGCTTCAAACAGCAGAGCCAATCCAGTCTGCACGCGCTCTCTGTGATGAGACATCAGCGCCAGAGAGAGGGGCGTGACCATCCTCTGGTCCTGAGAGAGAGAGAGAGNAGAGAGAGAGAGAGAGAGAGAGAGAGAGAGAGAGAAAAAACATAAGTCAAAAATAATTTTTGGTGGCTCATGTGTGTGTTTGTGTGTGTGTGTGTGTGTGTATGTGTGTATGTGTGTGTACCTGCAGCATTCTGTAGAAGCTGGTCTCCATGTCTTTCACCTGCTGTCTCAGTTTACTCATCAGCTCCAGAATGTTTAGCAGAGCTTCTGCACACACCTGACTGATACACAGACACACAGACACAGACACACACACACACACACACACACACACATACATTAAATCTCTGAGCTATGTAACTTGTATGTTCCTGTATTCATTTGTATTTTATGTATTATGTTTAATAATCCAGAAGTTTTGACAATTAATTAACAAACCTAAGAATTAATTAGTGTTAATTAATCTGTAATTAATCCAGCTGTCACACACCAATGTCTACTACTGATCACAGTTTACCTGGTGATAACAGCTACAGCACACTCACCTGAGCTCGCTGTCAGATGCAGGGAGGAGGCAGGTGAGGGAGCTGTTGCTATGACAACAGGAGAGCAGAGATTCAACCTGTGAGAGACAGAGCTCAGCGCTGACCTGACGGGACACCAAAGACCTGGTCGAGTCTTCAGCACAGAGGAGTGGAGGAGTTAAGGCTTCAAAAGACACATGCACACGTGCACACGCTATACACACACGCACATGTCAAGGATATCCAGGAGCAGGCTGGTGATATGTGTGATGTGTCGGCAGTGTTTTGGGAGCTGAGCGTCTCTCTGTGCAGGATCGAGGATCTTCAGTAGCCCCAACAAGACAGGAAGCAACATGTCCACGAAGCTCAGCACACACTCCGACACACTCTCTGCTGCCAGCACCTCCTACACACACGCACACACACAAACAAACGCGCCACGACATGGAGACGACAGCAAGAAGGTGAAAGTGAAAAGCTGGTATTGATTTGAAAAAAAAGAGTCCAACGTGCAAATGACAAAAGCTGAAATTTTAAAGACCATGCCACCCATTTTGCACGTTTGAGCCTAATATATTTAATTTTCATACATGTAACGTTACTGACAATCATTTCTCAAAGCATACTACTGGAACAGTGAATTAAAAATGTTTTTCCTACCTTCCAGACCTCCATTGGTTTCAGTTCATTCTCTATTAAAATCAACTTGTTGATACTGTAAACGTTCTTGGGATAGGTAATCCATCATCACCAACAAGACGTGTATTCAGGTTTTTTTAGAAGTTATGTAATTTTAGTGTTTAAGCTCAATAAAAAGCGTGGAGTGAATGTATGCCTCCACCGGGGAATATAGTCCCAAAAGAAGACCTGCGTTTATGGAAAAATTTAAAGGACCGTGACTTCATAAGGCTGTGTAACTATTAGCAGGAGAAACATGGATTTTTAAGGTGGGTGTATCACTTGAATATTTGATTTTGAAAGATTAAGAGATTTAGCAAAATATCAGGAAAACTGAAATACGGTTTTATCCTTTGGGAAATGATTGTCAGTAACGTAACATGTATGAAAATTGAATATATTAGGCTCAAACATGCAAAATGGATGGTATGGTCCTTTAACTACAGCGATAATTTATCAGCCATGTCATGGATGAGTTCAGTGAATCAGAAGTAAGTGTTGGTGGAATCTCATTAATGCAAACAAACATAAATGTAACGTACGTCCAGCAGCTCATTCAGCAGCTGCAGAACCTGCAGAGAGCAGGACTCGGCGCCCTCCACAGGTGAGCTCAGCCACTGCACCAGAGCCAGGCCCGGCTCGGTCTTGCATCCACAGTCAGGTCCGGCTTGTCTGTGAGATCCGACTCTAAGTCTGAGTCCCGCTGGCTGTAAAACCATGTCGCACAGCAGCGAGCGCAGCCCAGAGATGCTGCACATGGCCAGCAGAAGCTCCAACACCTCAAACCACACAGAAAACACACAAAACACACACAACACACATGGCGTAAGGTGAATTTACTACAGAGTGAATTTACTACAGTTTGCAGCTGTACAAAGTAAAACAGCAATATTTAAAAAAATAAAATTGAACATAATGTGCTACTGGGATAGGAGCTAAAGACGTTCACCATTTTATTTTAAAGGACCATACCCCATTTTGCATGTTTGAGCGTAATATATTCAATTTTCATACATGTTATGTTACTGACAATCATTTCCCAAAGGATAAAACCATATTTCAGCTTTCCTGATATTTTGCTAAATCTCTTAATCTTTCAAAATCAAATATTCAAGTGATACACCCACCTTAAAAATCCATGTTTCTCCTGCTAATAGTTACACAGCCTTATGAAGTCACGGTCCTTTAAATTTTTCCATAAACGCAGGTCTTCTTTTGGGACTATATTCCCCGGTGGAGGCATACATTCACTCCACGCTTTTTATTGAGCTTAAACACTAAAATTACATAACTTCTAAAAAAACCTGAATACACGTCTTGTTGGTGATGATGGATTACCTATCCCAAGAACGTTTACAGTATCAACAAGTTGATTTTAATAGCAGAATGAACTGAAACCAATGGAGGTCTGGAAGGTAGGAAAAACATTTTTAATTCACCATTCCAGTAGTATGCTTTGGGAAATGATTGTCAGTAACGTTACATGTATGAAAACTGAATATATTAGGCTCAAACATGCAAAATGGGTGGTATGGTCCTTTAATACACTTTAATCTGCAGCATCAAACATTCTATAGTATCTACTATTTACGATGCTTTTGACACTTTGCTTTGCAGAGTTCAAATAATCATTTTTCCAGCAGCTAAACGCAAAAGGTGAACAAACGTCTCGTATAATCGTGTTTTTCTTGTCTCACCTTGACAGCAGAGTCTGGATCTTTAGAGTGCAGCAGCCCCAAAACCTGAGACACACATGCTGAGAAATGCTGATACCTGCACACAAAAACACCATCAGATCCACAAAACTACCACTGACTTTAAAGCTGTGTGTGTGTGTGTGTGTGTGTGTGTGTGTGTGTGTGTGTATGTATACCTAGTCAGATAATCAGCTATTTTGGGGTTCTTCAACAAATCAACCAAAAGGTCAACAGAGTATTTGCGGGTTAGAGTTCCGTCGCCGTTGACGATTATGTTGAAAACGAGCTGGAAGGTCTGGTGGATGTTCTTTGCATCAAAAAGCTGATAGGAAATCACAAAAATGGACAAAAGCTGACTTCATTTATCACTTCTGTTTTTTCCCTCCACAGTCAGAGAAATGCTAGCAAAAAAAAAAGGAACAAACAAGGAGGAACTAATATTTGGTTGTGTAGATGAGATAACAGATAAAAGAATAAAAATGTATTTTACTCATGAGAAAGCTGAAAGTCAAAGCTCATATGACATTAGTTTGAAGCTTTAACAGATCAACATAAACCTGTTAGCACAACATCTACACAAACAGCCTAATCTGTATAATAACTTAACCCTATTCTTCATGTTCAGAAATGATGCTGCGTCTATACCTTCTCTCCAACCTTCTCGTTCAGAGTGAGGCTGGACAGGATGGACAGCGTGAAAACCACCACAGTCAAACTATTGTGAGCCAGGAAGTTAATCAGTGTGCGGTAGAATGGCTTCACTTTATCCTACAGGAAGATGAACACACACGGATGCACAAACACACAAACCACACCACAGACAACTGCGTTTCAAAACCTTGCTACTTCAATGTGAAAATGTTATAAACTTCATCTTCTTCATCTAAGGCTCTATGGAGCACCAGAGTGTTATGATGGTGTTCTACAAGGCGATAACTGAATCAATTCTCTGGTAGCTTAACTGTTAAATCCCAAATCAATCGCCTGACAGGACATGCGGGGAAAATCATTGGCCAGCTATCCATCACGCCTTTATAAGAGATATTTGAAGAATCAGTCTTTAAACAAGTGAGGAAAATCGTATCCTATTCAAACCATGTACTCCATAAAGAATAGGAGCTTACCATCAGGTCGAAGGTATCGCTGCCAAAATGTAACACAAATAAGTATAAATTCTCCTTGGTGCCACTTTCAACAAAATTACTGAATAAAACTAAGGATTAATCGATCAATATTATAATGTAGGATTTTTATCCTTCGTTATGGCTATCCTACTTCTACAGGCCCCCATGGTTATTTTTATATTATCTTTTTATATTCTTAACATTATTATTATTACGTTGGATGTTAGATGATATTGTATTAATTGTGATGTGTTTACAGCTGTATTGAGGTTGAACGTAGAATGGATGTGAGTGTGTATGGAACAGCACCTTGATGTCTAAGCCAAATTTCTCCTTGGAGACAAATAAAGTTGACCCTGACCTTGAGAACAAACATGTTGACTGCTGTCATCCTGAGCCGCAGGAACCGATTCATTTTGTTCCACAGCAGAAACTCACCAGAGACTTGATGTGGCTCTGCACTAAGTGGTTGTCACGGCACAAGTTGGCCATGAGGCCCAGGCATGGAATGATGATGTCATCATTATCAGACTGACTGCATGAGAGACCAGAAGCATCGTGATCAGATAAAAGTCAACATCTTCAGAATCATGATATCAGGCTGGATGGTGGCAGGCTTACATGTTGGTCATGAGGAAAGCGATGAGTTCATTCATATAGTTTGTTAAATGGAAGATTCGGGTGTTATAAGTCAGTTTCTGCAGAACCTGTAAACACTGAATCGTACACACACACATATCACACCACATACTGGATTTATTTAAAATCACCATGCACAGATATTCAGCACAAGTTCAGCATGTACAGCTGCTATTCACCAAAACAGTAGAATCACGTTCTGTGATGTATGTGAGCTCACACATAAGCAAGGAATCATTACGTATGAGTGTTTCTGATTATCCAGATTAAAAGCAGAAAGACTTGTATCATGGCAAAGTTAAGTTAGGACTCACCTGCAGTACCAGTGGCTCTCCTGGTGCAGCGCTGTGGCAGTGGACAATGGAGGCCAGAGTGCTGGTGAGGTTGTAGCTGCTGTGGAGAGACTTCCGACTGTCATCATCACATGCTGAAGGGAGGAAAAACACAATGATTCCTGTTTAGAATGAGCTGCACAGTTTAGTTTCCTGCAAACACAACAGTGCCACAACTTTTCACACCATTTGATAAAAGCATAGCAGTTATTCTGATCGAAGCCGAGCTACAAGGAAGAAAGTGTGTCTCTGCCAGGGAAGATAATCCCAGGAGACCAGCTTTTACCAAGAAAATAAAAATGACCGTCCCTTCTACATTCAAACATACATGTTTGCAGGCAAAAAAAAAAAAAAAANAAAAAAAAAAAAAAACAAACAAAATCCATTTTAAGGCGACCTGAACATTTGATTTTGAAAGACTAGTGCAGTGCAGTGCCCAGTGCGTGTTTGAACTGGGCCGAACTTTATGGTGTGCGCCACAGCCTGCCATAAATGCCTGTGGAGCGAAGCATATGCTGCCACGTCTGGAGCGTATCCTGCAGCGCGGACTACTTTTTACCAGCACAGCTCAATTTGAGAACCATTCATCCAAACAATTTCACACGCGACACTACAAATCCTTCGGTCCTGAGCAATAAACCTGCCGAATTTCAACTTCATACAGTGCCAGGTTCTAGAGATGTTGGTGCCACAGACAGAGATTTCTGTCTTTATAGATAAATGATTTGGAAAAATAACATAAAAATTAAAATACAGTTTAATGGTTTGAAAAATGTTGTCAGTAAAGTCAGGTGTATGCAGGTAGTATTTATTGGGCTGAAACATAAAAAATCACCAGAATGGTCCTTTAAGGTGTATGTCTTGCAAGGTTACTATATACATATATATATATCTGCATATATATATATACACACACACACACAGAGGGAGTGTACCTAGCTGAGCCAGCAGGGAGATGATGGATCCTGTCAGAGCCAGGCTGGTGTTTGGGTTTCCAGCCAGATCCACCAGTCCACTCACACACTCACTGGGCAAAACCTGACCTGAGGACAGGAGCCGACCACATTCAAGGCCCGAGACCTCCTGCAACACACACATACACAGCTGAGACCGCAGGGTTTTATGGATGGTATCAAATCAGACCAGTGAACTATGACCTCTGACCTTACCTCCACTTGTTTCTGGAGCTGAGCTGTGTTTTGCGCTGTCCTGCTCTCTCTGTACTGATTTATAGCCAGCAGCAGAGATTTTAAACACGTAGTCATGTCCATCCTATAAAACACATTTTTTTAGTTGGTAGTTATCATACAACACGTTAATTTATTAATATTTACACTACAGCCATGTCTCGAAGGTAACAACGTCACATAAGAAACCTCTATGTAGCTATTAGCACTTAGCTTACTTGGCTAATGTCACTAAATTCTCTGACAAAAGCTCTGACTAGTGATTAACGTAATTTCTGAAGTTTAACCGCTATCATTGGGAAATATATGCAAAGAAAACATTTCTCTGTTAGTGTTTCAGACAACCTGCAGTATTCTTTCCCCGAGAAACGTCAACATAAACCGGCTCACAACAACAGCGTTTCCTCCCGCTTCTGCTTCGAATGGAGCAGGAGTGAACCATGTACGAGAGAGGGAACACCGGAAAGAATAACTCTGCATTTACAACGATAATACTCATCTACAAACCATATAAATAAATATAAGCTTGTATAAATTTATAAAGTGAAGCAACACAGAATCTTTTGTCGTCCTTTAATGAGTTGAGAGGGCTAAAAAAAAATGAATGCTACCCCCTTGGTTAAATGACTTGGGCGAAACCGTGAGAATTNGGCTAAAAAAAAATGAATGCTACCCCCTTGGTTAAATGACTTGGGCGAAACCGTGAGAATTTACGTGACGTAGGGGGCGGGGCATAAATGGTCGGTTAAAAAAAAATTAATAGTAAAAATAAAAGTGACATAGAAAATTTTATCGACAAAGTTTCCAGATTTTTAAATATTTAGATAAGAAAGGATTTTTTTTTTTTTTAATTAATTTAGAATCTCACTTGTAGTCACTTTGGATAAAAGCATCTGTCAAATTATTATTATTATTATTATTATTATTATTATTATTATTATTATTATTATTATTATTATCATTATTATTATTATTGTTGTTGTTGTTGTTGTTGTTGTTGTTAAAAATATAATATAAACATAGTTATGTTAAATGAAATATTTACATGTTAAAATGTAGTTTAATGTACTTCCAAAACATTTTGAATGTTCAGCCTTCAATAATATGAAGCAAATTCAACCATTTTGACATCCTCTGCAATAATGGAAAGACGCTGATGAGTACATTACAGATCAGAAGTAGTAGTAGTAGTAGTAGCCAGTAGTTGTAAAAATATGGGAGACCACCCCCATATTTTTACAAAAAAATCATCAATACACTGTTTGTTGTACAATTTATTGCACAGGAAATGACAAAAATATATAAAATAAATGTAACTAATTAGTTTTCAAGAAGAATTAGCCAACAGTAGTACATTCTGTAGCCACTCTGGCTACAGAAATGATTTTTCATGAAGGCATCAGTTTGTATTAGTGCAGCTTCCTGTTGTGTTCCAACTCCCTGCTAATGTGTTTTAACATTCTATTCCTGCTGTCTGCCTTCTCCCACATCATTTTGGCATTCACTTTCTACACAGGCTGCTCATGCTAAATCTGGGGGTGGCCTCAAATTTCTGGCTTGTAGTGTATATTTATGATGATTCCAGTTTCCAGTTCATCTAGATGTGTTAGACTGTGGGAGGAAACCCACACAAACACAGAGAACACGTTATCTCCATAAATAGAATCCCACAGGCTGCAGATTAAAACACAGAACACTGCTGTTCTTGCTGTAAGGCAACAACACAAACCACAAAGTGACCGTGCCGCTCTTCCAACCAAACCAAGTCTTAAGTTTCAAAGTTTTATTTGTCACATGCACAAGTATAATAACTTTCTGGTAGGTTCCCAGGCTGTGCTTCTTTAGTATAAAAAAATATGATCAAATAAAAATAAGGATAAGCCAACAAGAATAAAATTAAGGATTAAAAATGTGTAAGTATGCAGTCTATTTACAACTAAACCAGCAGGAGAATATGAGTATCAATAAATATTTAAACCAAAATATTTTTTTTCAATTACGAAATCCCACGTAGTCTCTGAAATCAAACACTTTAAAATTTTGTACATGCTGAATATGAACTTATTCAAGATACTTTATTAATGCATTTATTTTGTGTATTATGGAAGTATCTTATGTACTTTTCTAACACATTTGGAAACTGAATATGTGGGAAATATCCAAAATTTACAAGAAAACCTCAAAACAATCCAAACCTGGATGGAAATGTTAGAGATAATAAAATGTAACCTGTCAAAAAATACATATTATATCCAATTAAGGGCTGCAGCGCCTCAATTGTGATTTGATTTGTTAAAAAAGAAAAAAATCAATACACTTAAAAATGATACACAAATGAAATATTCTCTCTCTCTCTCTCTCTCTCTCTCTCTCTCTCTCTCTCTCTCTCTCACACACACACTACACACACATTTCCTGTAAAACTTTGGCCAACTTCGTGGTTTTGTTCTAAGTTGTTTTTCTCAGTTTGAAGTAAACCTCAAGGTTGGGCACTGACTTTTTCCTTTCTTACTTTTTTCATTATTATTCTTTTCTCTGCTGTACACAGGACAGGAAGAAACAGACCCACAATAACTAAAAATTCATAAAACCAGTGGCACTTAGTTTTTCTTAAGAGGAAATAACACCTCTTTTCTTTGAAAGTAATTGAAGCAGAGACGGCTGTTGAAAGAGAGAAGTGAGTCTTTGCTGTGTGGATGTGTGTAGTTCCATCCTCTCCCTGCCATGGCGACAGCAGCTGTGCCGCTGTGTTACCACGGCGCTATCAGCAGCCAGGAGTGTGAGGAGCTGCTGGGGAAGAAGAACAAGGATGGAGCATACCTGATCAGAGACAGCGAGACCATACAGGGAGCCATGTGTCTGTGTGTGTAGTGAGTACAACACGCTTCATACTAACCACCTCAGAAATGACCAACTTCTCTTTATTATACTGAAGTTTGCTCCTTTTTTACAACATTTTGGAATTTGTGCAGCAGATAATCTTACAGTTTTTCTTAATCGCTTTGGCTTATTTTTTGAAACAGTCTTATCATTCTCTAAACTGTAAGTAAAATTGTCACAACTGTTTTATAGGACGTCACATCTCTGCTGCATGTCTTCAAAACATTTTATTCATGATTCAACACCGAGTTCTTGTGTCAGTAAATTGGTCAATGCCACCAACATGAAAAGTTTTTTTGTCATTTTTGTCAAAATTTAGATGTTTTTTCATCATGGCGTCAACCTGGAAATGTTTCTGATACACAAATTTCACTTTTGTTCTACACTGACACTGATGCTTACTGTATGATACCAGAATGTTAGTTTTGTCTGGCTGAATGCTGATAACATTTCAACAGCAAAGTTTACAGTACTGTAGTACACAGAACAAGGATATGCACATTTGTATGTATACAATAACTTTATTTTGGGAGCAATGTGTTACATGTAAAAGGAAAATTCACATTTGCATGTCCATTTTTACATATTTTTTGCATGCAAAGTTGTATATAGTGAACAGGAAATTTGCCACAAAATGACATTCCATGCAAAAAACAAACAAGCAAAAAAAAAAAAAAAAAAAAAAAAAAGCATGTACCACTGCAAGTTCCCATCTTCTTGGTGGAATCCTGTCGCTCTTGTTGGTCTGGAACATACATGTATCATGTGACAGATTCTGATAACTGAATGCATCATTTTGCGGCTCACATGATGAAAGAATGTTTAGAAGTTATGATGATTTCACTGAAAATCAACTTTTGCACACGTGCCAAAACACATTCAATTTGCTTAAATGCATAAGGAATTCTAATCTGGTGTGAGAAATTAATTGTTCAGCGATTTAACTTATTGTTATGAAAAACATTTCTCAGAATTGAGCCAAAGCGACTGAGAAAAATTGTAATATCACATCTAATTTTGTACTTCAGAAAGAAGTTGATTTCTTAACAGGAATCAATAAAGTTTCATGTCATCTATAGGAAGCACGACTGCTATGCAATTCTATTATTAGTATCAATTTTACTATGAGACTATTAGCATTATTAGCATAACTATTGAGTAAAACCATTTGTATTTATGATTATGATGATAATTGCTATTCCACTACTACTAAATAATAATTATTATATAAATTATTATGTACAGTATATAATCTATCTATCTATCTATCTATCTATCTATCTATCTATCTAGCTATCTAATAACTTTATTTATATAGCACTTTTCGAAACAGTTACAAGGTGTTTAACAACACAGCCGAATTTAACACACAGTGAAATGACAGTTTTAAAACAATTTAACCCACACCATTGTATATATATATATATATATATCTATACCGTATATATACACACATATATATATGTATATCTTCTTTCTTCTTTTCCTTTCGGCTTTCCCTTCAGGG
>VXCM01004645.1:44685-64357 GCA_014773175.1 Lucifuga dentata | reverse complement strand
TGACTTCATAAGGCTGTGTAACTATTAGCAGGAGAAACATGGATTTTTAAGGTGGGTGTATCACTTGAATATTTGATTTTGAAAGATTAAGAGATTTAGCAAAATATCAGGAAAGCTGAAATACGGTTTTATCCTTTGGGAAATGATTGTCAGTAACGTAACATATGAAAACTGAATATATTAGGCTCAAACATGCTAAATGGGTGGTATGGTGCTTTAAATGAAATCACAACCTAATTTAGTTACAGATGCTGATATTTAAACAATTTTATTCCTTGGAAGTATAATTTTGCTTTAACACAGAAATTGTCTTTCAAACAGCACAATGGAGTCTCTGAATTCAACGAGTGTGAGAATTTGATGTGCTACAGCAGAAATGTAGAAGAAAGGCTGAATGTTCACCAAACAGTTCTTACGTTTCAGTGGCATATACTCTGCGTAAGTCTCAGCATGACCCAACTCTTCTTCCTCTTCCTCCTCAGGCTCCTCCTCTTCCTTCAAAACTGGAGGTTTCTGTACAGACACAATCAGAGGAGGAAGATTATCGTTTCTCACAAAATTCTCCTAAACCCGACAGGAAATAGATCCCTTTAATGAACAATATCACCATTGTCTTTATCTTACCAGAGAATGTGAATAGTTCTGTACTTTCATGTCGTCATTAATCCAGATTCTGGCAGCATCTTTACCCAACACTTCCTTCTTTACGCCATTGTTAATGTTATCTGAAACGCAAAAATCAGAGGTTTAATATCGCCACCAACTGACAACTGTTAAATGAAAACTGGTCATATAATTTTAGGGAAACTGCTCAGGCTGATAATTTCATATTTCATTAATTTACTCAGTGCCACACTGCGCATATTCACAAAACTTTGGATAAATCAAGACTTTAACGGTTTTGAATTAGAGGTTCAGAGTTCACGCAGAAGTGATGCAAAAGTCATGACTGATCGCAGCACGTAATTGGTGCAGCGTGTACAAATATTTTAACAGAAATGTAAAAACTTACGTGCGCCTGTAGCCGTTGCTGTAGCGACCGGCGTGGCGATGTCGGCAGGAGGCTTCAGCTTCATGAGCTCCATCAGACTGTTGTTCTTTAGGCCGGCGCTCTTCACGCCACTCGTCCTAAGCAGGTCCTTTAACTGAATCTGAGAGGAAATGAAATACAGGTGTCACTAATTGAAGACATTCTGTATTTTCATACATTTCTGATTCTGAAAGACAAACACACCTGCTCTCTGTCTGAAGGCACTATAGCGGACGCTGAAGGAGGAGTAGCCGTGGAGGGTCGCAACGCTGAATTAGCAACATGGACCACCTTGGTTACAGTTATGGTGTGTTTGACTGGGTTTGTAACTGATTGTTTGGTCACGACAGCTCCGAGCGACGGCAACTGATTCAGCTGATTTAAGACGAAGGTGGTGGTTGATGGCTGAGGTTTGTGCTGGTGGAAATAATATGGAGACACATAGGTCAGAGGAAAAATAATGGCTTTAATACAAACCAGAAAACAAAATACACGCTACAAACAAACGTCAGGAGAACTTTCAGTCATCTCACCCTGATTGTAACTAGGGGGGCTGGAGCTGCAGTCTCAGTACAAGCAGTTTCCACGGCTTCAGTCCCCAAACCAACATCCAGGGCACTGATGGAGATGGACTGGAAGAGGCCAGAGATCAGACCATCAACATACATATATACTGCACAGAAACGAACCTAAATCACTTCTGCTTTGTACATAAGAAGACAAAAACAATGTGAAAACAGACACGAACAACATTACTCAAGTAAAGTCTGTTCAGATTATCTTACCTGCTGCGTCGTTGAGGGCTGTGCAACATCCTGAGGCTCAACATCAAACAGGCTGATGTCATTTGGGCAAATGCCGCTCTCACTGAGGGCCGTAAGAAGTAAATCCTGTCCAGGATCCATCTTTAAGGAAAGAAAATAACCTTACATTACAATATCTGACAGATAAAGTTGGGAAAACACTTGTAGACTTAATACAATATCATCCCAACAAACCTAAAATGTAGCACGCCACCAAGGACGGGAAGGTTTGAATGGTCAATGTAACACAGCAGGAAATGATTCTTCCACACTAAACATCACTGACAATTATCCATTTATAACAATTTCACTAATTTAAAGTGTGATGAACCTGATAAACTAACATTCAGACATAAATACAGAGATATGGCTTAACTTTTATTCTCCTGTTACTGTAGTGAAATTTCAACTAAATTTTTTATGCACTTGAAGTCCAGAGGATATGCGCAACACAAAGAATAATAAATTAAAATAATTACAAATTTGATACCAATTGATTCCTCCTTTTTATAACTAATCCTGTTTTTTTTTTCTTTTTTTGTGAAAGTCAAATGTTTCAGACAAGCACTTTGTTGCATTTATTAAGGAAAAGTACAATATAAATAAAAAGTGATTGATTTATACACATTAGCCAATAGATGCAACAATGCCTGCTTACAAAAGTAAAAAACAGGAATGATGTGATAAATCAGATCGTCTAAAGTAGAGGTATTAGAAACAGACCCACATGTACAGCATGTACTTAAAACTTTCTTTGTCTCATCTTGTTAATTTAGAATTAACAAGATGAGACAAAGTAAGTTTTAAACCCATTTTAAATCCTATCCAAGTATTTGAAAACAAAGATGACACACCCTTTTTAACATTTACTGTGCAGCAGAAACTTGCTATTTATAAGTAAAATATTCATTTCAATGCTGCCATCCCAAAACAGCACATGCAGGAAAAATGAAAACGAAACAATGAAAATTAAAAGATACCCGAATGCACATCAACGCAACACGTTAAAGCAGCAGGATTTAGATTAGTTAACTATTTATCACTTACAGTCCAGGACGCCTCCAAAGTGACCCAAACCAAGACACGTGTTTGCTTTGGTACGTGCAACTTCCTGGTCCCACAGAGTCGCGTAGTTTTTTCCCCACAAGCGGTAAATAGTAATTCATACAGTATAACGTCAACAACCAGTTTGAGAATTGGTATTTTTCATTCTATGCATCTCAGCGATCAACCTATTTCCTTTGTATCTGCTATTAGTTAACTGCTGCACTATTATAACTGCTAAACTGGCCTGGTTGCATCACGGTGACACAGCTTAGCAGCATTAGCTTGCTGAAAAACTGAAAGCTAAGGTACTGTACTAGGACACATTCACACTAATGACAGTGACAAGGCAATTAAAGAGTACCTAGAATTAATTTAATACAGTCATACTCCATGCAGGTACCGATGTGGTTAATGTTATTAAACAGCTGATGCTAACCTCGGTGACTTGACTAAGCTACTAAGAAATGTCAGTGGTCTTCCTCACTGCATCGCACACATGGTAACCTTAAACATTTATTTCATCAAGTCCACATGCCGTCTTAGGAGTATAGCTCCACTTCTGTCTTCTATATTATACAACTTTGAGTTAGCATTTCAAGCTAACACATTTGAGTTTGTTAGCTACATCAAGTTATGCTAATCTTGCTCAAAATTGATAACGACTTAGCGTTACATAATGCAAGTGAGCTTAAACATTAGTAACATCCAGAAAATAACAAACAAGCTCATGTGCAGCCGCCGGGAACAAAAATAACGAATTACCATCAAGCATTATTTTGGTGTTGTTTACGGTGCTCAGTCACAAACACCGTGACACTGCTGTCGCTAGCTAACGTTAGCAACGACAAACACTATCAAGCTAATGTTAACTAACCGTTCAAAATGAAACTTAAAAAATATCCTTTTTGTTCACTACACTGATACAAGTAAATATTTTGTAACGGCCAATGTTTGTGTTAAACAAACAAATCCCACCGTGAAACTCACTCACTTGTCAGCTTAACGCCCGCTCCTGCTCGCTGTAGCGGCGCTCAGTGGCTTTGGGTTTGTTGTCCTCTTAGCTCCGCAGCACTCACGCCATCTTTTATCAAACGCTCAGCCGCATGCTGGTCACGTGACATGCAGGCCCACGGCGCCAGTTTTCGCGGTCAAACTTCGCGCTTTTTGCCGGTAAAAATGGGTCTTAGAGCAGCTGCAGGACGTCCCACGATGAAAATTAACCGTCAATAACAAGAAATGTGCCATTTCTACTATGTTAGAATAAACGACAAACATAGCAGAGACAGCGAGCTAATTCACTATCACGTGACCCTGCGAGAGCTAAGTAGGAAGTGACGACATGAAACAAATTCTTCTTCTTCCTCTTCTTCTTCTTCTTCTTCTTCTAAGATAAGCAGGTATGGATGATAGATGACATACAATGAACATCTCAACAACAAAATAACATACTTGTAGAATTAAAACATACATAAAACTATAGGGAGATGCAGTTCAACAAAATAATTTACCACTTTGATAGTTTTGTCTTTGAAGAATACTGAACTGTCCATGTATCATGAGTGTCATATGACTGTTTTTGCCTTTTACATGATAATTAGCATTAGCATTAGCATGAATACATAAATTTCAATCATAGACATTTATATTTTGTATCTTTTGTTTTCTGAGGGATAGAGAACAAGACATGTTCCCATAATAAAGTAAGTTGGCCATTGATATGCTGAGTACTCTTCAGGTCTTTGATCCAGGTCTATTCAAATGTATTACATAGTGATGTCAACATGTTACATAAGTAAAGTACTAATCAGAAATGAAGCTTTCAGTCAGGTCAGGACTGATGGGTTTGCATTTGCATCTCAGATGCATTTTATTTGGTGTGAAGCTCAAGTGTTGCAACTTTGGTAATAATAATCACACATAATCCCCACTTTATGACACAGTTAAAATGAGGGGAAAATAACTAAAAGCATAAAAACATAATTTAAATGTGTATTTGATTAATCACTTAATACATGTTGGAAAATACTCTTAATTTATTAAGTACTGATTAAAACTAAGTAGTAGAAGTGAACATAATTATTGCAGTGACAGTCCATACAGTTGGATTTTTAAAAATCAATAATTAAATCAAATTAAATTCAATTCAATTAAATTAAATATGTAGTTTCTCTGTCAGCCTGCAGAGGGCGACAATTGTTTCCTCTCTTCCTCGCATGTTGAAGTATGGCGGAGAGGAGCTGCGGCGGCTGACCTGCAGCAACAGCAGCAGCAGCAGCAGCAGCAGCAGCAGCAGCAGCAGCAGCAGCAGCGGGNTGACCTGCAGCAACAGCAGCAGCAGCAGCAGCAGCAGCAGCAGCAGCAGCAGCAGCAGCAGCGGGACACATCCACAGCTGTCCAGCTGCTGTGGGACAGGCCAGACCGTGGAGAGGACGCTGCTTTATAAAAAGGACCAGGCTAATCTCTGGCCTGCCTGTACATCTCATTTATTTTTCTTCCTGAAAGCCAGAGCTCATCGCGGGGCCACGGAAACAAGTCCGACATGAACGGAGTAAGTTTGCTGGTTGGAAATCAAACACAGGAACCCAGAGGTGGATTATGTATTTTATTAATAAGAATAAGGTGTGTTTATATGTAATAACATGTTACTTCTCTGTTATGCGTTGCTGTACAGTACATTTGACTACAGTTTAGCTGCATGTTAGCTTGTAATGAACAGTTACATGTGCGTCAGCTGAGAACACAGCAGCAGCTTTTTATTTTATATTAAAGGGAACAAGAAAACTCATCATGGCTTTAATTTGTTTAAAAAACGGTAAATATTAGCTGTATGTTAGTTTTAGTTTGACAGGAAGACTGTGAGACTGTGATGAGCTGTCAGGCCTGCATCGTGGGATAGTTGATGTGAGTATGTTGTTGATTAACGGGAGGCTTCCGGTCCGGGAAAACAGGTGATCACTTTGATTGATCAACGCTGCATTGATCTCTGCTTGATCAAAAGCTCTTTTTATGCTAATAGATTATCTGTTAAAGGTGTTAGTATCGGTTTAAGGTCAATTAGTTTCAGAAAGTGTGACAGTTGAGAAACAGTATCCTTGATATTAACATGCTCTTTTTTCATCTTAAAGGAGCATACCTGTGGTTTTGCATGTTTGAGCTCGATATATGCAACCGACATACACATTATAACTGACACCCATTTTCCAAAACATATCGTTTAGATTTACGATTGTGGGCGGTGTTCCACATGTTACTCCACCCCCAGGTGCTTAAAGGCTTGAAGGGTCGTTGGTTCAGGTGGACTCAGTCAGCAGGTAACATGGAGCGTAAACAGTTTTCACTGCTGTATCTACAGGAAGTTGTATGTAGCAGCCATTCAATCCCAGTCTTAACCTGCACGAAAGCCTCACCTGTCCACGAGGAAAAGCCCAGCAAGCTGACTGCGGAGGGAAGAAGCTCTCCGAAATGCTTCCTGCAAAATGAAGCTCAGAGGCAAGAAGAGTGTAAGTATCTTTCTTCTTCTTCTTCTTCTTCTTCTTCTTCTTCTTCTCCATCTTAAAATATCCTGAAGTCGTTGTGGCTCTTTTAAGTTGATTTGGAAAGTAGCTTGATTAATTATTCCCGTCTCATTTGCAGCACTTTCTTTGCCTCTGTCTTTAGAAACTCAGCCCTTGTTTACCTTGTAAACACTGACATCTGATATGGGCTGCTTAAAGGACCATACTAGTGATTTTGCATGTTTGAGCATACCACTTCCAACCATTTTGCAAAACGTAAAACCGGGTAGGGCCGTGCTGGATTGGTTAAATTAAGTAACTCTGAAAACAAAATTAATAGATGTTTGGTTCACTATGATGGCTTATTTATCTCAAACATGTTTTAAGTCTCTACAAGTTGTTTTTTTATAGCATAGAATGCAGCTGAAACCAACGACAGTCTGGAAGGAAGGAAAACCAATTCTAAAATGTACTGCTCCAGGAATATGTTTTGGAAACTGGTTGGTAACGTAACGTGTGTGTGGGTCGTATTTATTGGGCTCAAACATGCAAAATCACTAGAATGGTCCTTTAAAAATGTAAAATAATTGTGTTTAAGTAAAAAATCAGAAGATGTAGCCTCATGAATTCATATTCTTCCTTTTGCTGGTTTTTCCAGGCAGGAGATCAAACACCAAAGACATGGAGAACTATAACCAGTGCTCCCCCTGCTGGCCGGAGGAACAACCGCCACACCTCCACAGCGCTCAGACCTGCCTCCGATCGCCCGCCGACCCGCCTCTTCCTCACGTTAACAGCTTGTCCCACGCTCCTCTCCAGACCAACAGCAGCAGCGCTCGCCACGGCAACCGGAGGAGAGGAAACCAGCACAAGGTGACGGGAAAGAAGCCCACGCTGAGAATGTACGCACGTCCTCATCATCAGCACGTCTTTCAGTAAAGATGGCCGCCGTGTTGTCAATAAAGAAACATTTGAAATAAGAGTGCGTTGATTTATTTTTCTATTTTCTGTTGCAGCACGGACCGTAAAAACTCCCAAAACCGAAAAGTTACCGATTATTTTCCAATAAGAAGAAGCTCAAGAAAAAGTAAAACAGAGCTGAAGGTACAATGAAGCTACATCTGTTTTTACTGTAGTGTGTGTGTGTGTGTGTGTGTGTGTGTGTGTGTGTGTCACAATCTCACTTCTCATTTCTCACTTCCCAGTATGAAGAAAAGAAGGTCATCGATGACCTCATCACAAACGGGATCGAGGAAGGAATGAAGGTACAGTGAGTTAGCCACGTTCATCTCAAAAATCTGCTGAGACAAGGGATGACTGATAAATTCTGAGCTGAGCACAGAAAGCTCTTAAACTCAGAGATGTTTATTTAATTTTCTTCACAGTCTTCTTCCAACTGTACACATTTCTGCCAATGATGCTGGAGAGATTTTAGTTTTGAAGAAGTCCAGAAATCTTAGAGTTTGTCCATCCTGTTCAGCTCTCAGAACTTCACGTTAGAATCACATGCTTCACATACATTACTGAGGAATTATATTAGTATATACAACGCAAAAGTATTTCAGCGCCGCTCCTTCTTTCCTGTGTCAGGCTCAGAACTTAGCAATCATCTCTAACTGCACCATACACAGCAGGCTGTTTATATTGGCTTTAATCGTATTATCATGTGAAAAGCTTGTTTTTGGCATCCGCCGTGATGGAATCTGATGTTTTGTGAAGGTGCAGCATATCGACGGGAAGGGCCGAGCCGTGTTCGCCACGCGCTGTTTCCAGAAGGGCGAGTACGTGGTGGAGTATCACGGAGACCTGCTGCAGATCACCGACGCCAAGAAGAGGGAGGCGGAATACGCTCAGAACCCGGCAACCGGCTGCTACATGTACTACTTTCAGTACCTCTGTAAAACCTACTGGTACGATTAATTTTGCTTTCTATGTGCAGATTACAGCAGAATATAGATAGATAGATAGATACTTTATTGATCCCAAGGGATATTTGTTATTAATATCAAAATCAATATATTAATTGAAGGTTTTTACATTGTTGTTTCAGAGGATTGTTGAAAAAAAACTAGCACAGGTTCTAAGTTTTGCATCATATCTCACTTCAGTTCACTTTAATTTATTAGCCCTTATAGGAAAACTTGTTGCGTATGGAAGATTTTAAGGGACACAATTAAAATGAAAAAATAGAGTGAAATATAAAACACATTTGTGAAATACAATACGTTTTCATTTGTATTTCATTTCCCTACATGCATTTACTGTGTCATAATTAAGTGAAAAACATATGGTATAGTACAAACTTTTTTTTTTTTTGGAATGATTGAATTGTTTTTCATTATGACATGAATTTTTTTTATAATCACATTAAAATCAAATCTCAATACAGTGAAAAGAAAAGATCAGGGATTTTTCGATTCATGTTGTCCAGCAGGGAGCAGCATAGACATGCCAAAACTAAATGCAAAGCCCTCT
This sequence comes from Lucifuga dentata, assembly GCA_014773175.1. Taxonomy (NCBI): domain Eukaryota; kingdom Metazoa; phylum Chordata; class Actinopteri; order Ophidiiformes; family Bythitidae; genus Lucifuga; species Lucifuga dentata. The sequence continues at coordinate 55,508 of VXCM01004645.1, read as the reverse complement.
CATTTCTTTTTCTGAAGCGTTCTCAGTACCAGAATGAAAAAAAAGCAGTCCAATCACAGTGTGGAGGCGGAGCTTAAGGTGTGGTTTGTTCTGAATGTGCAAAACAATTAATTCAATCATGCAAACAAAAAAAATTAATAGTTTGCACTATAATCATACATTTTTCACTTAAGACACAGTAAATGTATGGAAATGAAATACAAATGAAAACATGTATTTCAGAAATGTGTCTTATATTTTACTTTTTTTTATTTTAATTGTGTCCCTTATAATCTTCCATAGTTTTGCAGCAGCTATTGAAATAACAACACAGCAAAGAACACAAAACAATAAATATATAACACATATATAGAAAGGACAGGACAAGACAAATTGCGTCACATAATAAGGCAATCATGCATAAGTGTTAGTTTATTATTATTAATAATTATTAATATTAGTACTATTATATTTATATTTATTATTATTATTTATTTTAAAGTGAGTGTATCGCTTGAACATTTGAAACTAAAATACTTTTTGATATTTTTGAAAATGGTTGGCAGTAATGTAATGTATAAACAGGTAGTTCAAACATGTAAAACTACCGGTATGGTCCTTTACTAGTACACAGCTGGAAATAACGATTCAGTAGTTTTTTCTTTGTTAGAAAATGACCAGCAGAGGATTTTCTTCTAAATTCATTTAAATTTTTTCCTGCGTTTCTTCTGGTTTTTTAGCGTGGACGCCACTAAAGAGACGGAGCGGATGGGTCGGCTGATCAACCACAGCAAAAACGGAAACTGCCATACCAAACTCCACGACATCAACGGCGTTCCGCACCTCATCCTCGTAGCTTCTCGAGTCATTGATGAGGGCGAGGAGCTGCTCTACGATTACGGCGACCGCAGCAAAGCCTCTATCGCGGCGCACCCGTGGCTCAAACACTGACGGTGGCGTCCGCTCCGAAAAAAGGGAAACCGCCACGTTTCCGATGTATAAACCTGCTTCAGAAACAACATGCGCAGCCTGTTATGTTCATCTTTAGGTCAGACGGGGTTTAGCACGTTACAGAAGAGGAATGGAGCCAGACAGTGGGGACTTAAAGGACCATACCGCATGTTTGAGCACAATATATATCATCAAAATACATGTTATGTTACTGACAGCCACTTCCCAAAATATGTGAATTTAGCGGTAAAGATTAGAATTGTTTTTCCTACCTTCCAGACTAACATTGGTTTCAGTTCATTTCAGTACTTGAAATCTGCTTGAGATGCGTAATCCATCATTTGTCGAAGTAACTTTACTGAACCGATCCAACATGGAGCTGCACAGAAGACGATGTATGCCTCCACCAGGAAATATAGTCCCAGGAGAAGACGGGTTTTACAAAGAAAACGACTGTGCTTTCTACAATTGTGCGCAAATGTTAGCAGGCGTATCATTGAATTTTAAGGTGCGTGTATCATCTGAACATTTGATTTTGAAAGATTAGAGATTTTTAAAAAATAATGGGTTTTACGTTTTGGAAATTGTCAGTAACATAACATGTATGCAGGTTGTTTTTATTGGGCTCAAACATTCAGGATCGCCAGTATGGTCCTTTAATCACATTTTGACTGCAGTACATCTGTACATTTATTTATATGTGGATATGAAACTGTAGTTATGCAGCATTTATGTACATTTTTTATGATATAGACCAGTGTTGGGACGACGTGCAGGTGGGAGTTATTCTCTGCGTTTTTATACGGCGTTTTCTTAGATAATCAGCAATAATTATGTTTATGATCAGCAGGTAACACGGTCTAAAAAAACATGAAATGAAAATTCACCTGCTCATTTTCAGTCATTTCATTGGCTGAAAATGAGTGTCAGAGGCGTTTGATAATTGACCAAAAAGCCCTGATAAAATATATGTCAACAATCCAGCATTAAACATCCAATCAGAGCAAAAAACCCAAATTCATCTCCGTGTGACATTTACATGCTCATTATTTTAGCGGGAATATACTGTACTTCTTATTTTTTCTTTTTTTAATATTTTAAGATGTAGAATGAATTTGAACGATCTCACCGTAAACGATGGAAACATTCTAAAATTATTTCCAGGTGATAATTCTTTTATGTCGTGTTTGTTCCACTTTATATGAATTTTCATTTGACGGTCAAATATCTTTAAACCTTTATATAGTTGATTTTACTCTTTATCTGTACTGTATAAGTTGTTCAAACCATGTCAGTCATTGTAGCCTTCAGCCAGTAAAAATGTAGATTAAATCACATGAAATATTTATAAAATAAATTCAGATAATAAATGATAGATCAGATTAATGAGTGAAGCCCAAAGCAGAAAGAATCAGAACACAGACAGTTACAGGCTCGTTATTTTGTGCTGTCAAATCTGGTTTTAATTCTGTAACTTTTGACACTGTAATTATATTTATTTGATGATCTGACACACACACACACACACACAGTCCTGTGTAACTGAGCAGTTCTGACCATTAAAGACGTACAGACTTTCATAAACTGTGACGTTGCTGCTGTATTTCATCTGCACTTCTTCCTCTAAAAACTGTTGCTTTAATTTTCCTTTTGACCAACTGAGGAACAAAAAGAAACATATTTATATATTCCATACATACAGTTAAGTCCGTTACGTTTAGTAATTTAAATCTTCACATTATTTCCTTAATAAATTTAATCCAAATTAAACAAATCTGTGACATTTCTGGTACCAAACAAATTTTTAAATTCATCAAAACTTGGATTAGCTCTATAATATCGTGTTTTTAACCAAAAGTTCCATGTTAAACTATTTAACAGGTTATGTTTTAAACTTTTTATTTTTTAATCTTTGTCAGTGTTCAGATCAAGTCATGAAATATTCTATTTATCTTTTGAATTCATGACTTGGTTTCAGGAGAAGTTTGTACAGCTTTTTCTGAATTTGCTGGTAATGTAACTCTTCAGCTTCACGTTTGAAAAGGATCCGAGTCGCTTTTCTGGAAAAATATCACCGGTAGTTTTACTTCATAGAAGCCCGTAACATTTCCTTCAGGGCACAAGTGTTTTTATTAATGCAATAAAAGCTGCAGGGTGAAATTGACCTGTTGGTCATTTTAGATCTTTGCTGTTGTAGTGTTATTTAAATATGAAAGCGGGGATGAGACATTGATTAATAAAAAGGTGTAATATGTAAATAATGAGAGTTTGCTTGGTGTTTTTCCTTTTACACTGTAAATGTTGTTTAAAATCATATTTAAAAGCATGACTGATGATATGAAACAGTTTTGCATGCATAAGAAACACCAGATGATGATGAATCAGAGAGGAAGATGAAGAAAAGCTCAGAGACAAACGACAGGAAGCTTTGCTAACATCTGTTAGCGTTTGTTGGTGTGATTTAATTCAGATCAGATCAAACAAAAAAAACCAAGCCAGCAGTAAACGTCCAAACACACGTTTTCCACTGCATTTTTATGACATGTTAGGCCATAAATAAGAAATCATAAAGTCTGTTTTGTGTTTGTTCTGATATTTGTGTTTATGTGTATTTATGTACGATGTGCAGGAAAAACTTTAAAAACCGAACAGGAAGATGAATTCAGCTTCCTGTATTAGAGATGAATACGCTGATGATTTCACCAAAAACAGCGATTTAGAGAAATAAGCATTTATTTTAATATGCAGCATATTAAAAATCTTAATTCGATGCAACATTTACTCTTTAGGTTTGTAGTTTGAACGTGCTGGTGACAAACGAGCTGCTCACGAACGGGAGCAAAGTAAAAATTAATGGGTTCTTATTTTAAAAATAAACCTCAATGTTACAATATAGCTGCAAGCGGCAATTAGCAGAGTCCAAGCATGGCGCGGCAATTTGACGGATGAATACATTTAGGACAAACTTTCAATGGTAAGAAATGAAAAAAATGACTTTGTGTTTCGATGTACGGAATGTTCTTGAATGAAATTTTGTACCACAGTTTTCGCAAATTATGTTTTAAATGTTGGTTTTTGCCCCGCATTTTTAAAAGTACAAACAAATGGTGAAAACTACTGAAAAATTCTGAAAAAACCCATCTCTTCTATAATTTCTGGTTCAGAGGTTATTGACAAAATTTAAGTGTTATAGCGCCACCATCAGGTCAACTGATGATTCATCTGTTGCACCAAATTTGGTTACAACAGACTAATTCATTCATGAGATATATAACCACGTTTTGTAGAATAAGCCACGCCCACTCATATTTGTCAGCGAATTGCAGCAAAAAGGGTAAGGAATATAAAAATGATATAAAGCTTATATATAACTTTTTCTGTCTTGGTCCAAACATTTTAATGTAAAACGTTTTGCCAATTCAGCAAAAACAGTAGGAGGAGTTATGAAAGATAGTTTCTGGGCAGAATAATAATAATCTGAGCAATGAGGATTTGCAGAACTTTGTGCTTGGACCCTTAAAAAAAACAAAAAAAAACTATATTTAGAAAAAAAAAAAGAACAAGAATGTTCCTTNACCCTTAAAAAAAACAAAAAAAAACTATATTTAGAAAAAAAAAAAGAACAAGAATGTTCCTTCATAAGAATCTCTTCTTCATGTGTGTTGGTTCATAATTCAAACCGTCGTCCTTTACTGAGAGAAAAACTTTAACATTTCATTAATTTCCAGTCAAATAGCATGAGTTACTATGTGCTTTTGGAGAGAGAACACACACATACACACACACACACACACACACACACACACATAGCATAGCAACCAGTGCTGAACATAAAGGGGAATTCATAAAATACAGCACCAGATTTCACGTTTTAATAAAGGGAAATATCGTCACGTGACCACGTTCCTTCATTCATAACGTCTGTTACCGCCTTGAAAGAGGCGTTGCTATGATACTTCCTTATTTACACGTCGGGGAAGCGATTCATAATCACATATGCAGAAAAGAAGATGCGTTTAAGTCTGGTGGTAAATTTCAGCTGTGTTATTTGCTTCACGTGTGTTAGTGATCAATGAGTTTGATAGATAAACTCACTCAGCTGATCAGTGTATTTAAGTGACCTCACACACATTTTCATGGCACCGAGCCTCTTCCTCAAGCCTCTCTCTCCCTCTCACACACACACACTCCTCACCCTGCCCTGACTTCCTGTCTTAGCGTCAGTCTTTTAAAACATGGAGCTCTGAAGAGAAATGACGTTTCTTTGCCTGTTTAACATGTTAATGTCGCTTTATAACCAGATTAAATCATAACTACAAAGACGCTCATTAACTCTCTGATTTTAACGAGCTTTAACCTGAGTCACATCTTACAACACGTGTCAGTAACAGGACGTAGGCTACGTTCACATCAGACGCTGAAGTGACTCAGATCTGATGTATTCATATCAGATCTGGTCCTAGATCCGATCTATATCCGATCCGTATCCGATCTCTGGTGATGTGACCGCTCAGATCAGAATCCATGTAGTTTTTTTTAACATCTCACTTCTCTGCACATATCACATGTAGCTACTCAAACGTTTCTCTGGACATCGGAAAGTTTTCACGAATTGAAGTCCCACCTCGCTGGCTCCGCCCTCGTAGCCACGCCTCTCTCTGCATGACGTGCAGCAGCAGCCGCTAACAGAGCCGTTGCTGCTTTAGTTTTTTGTCGTCTTCTCGCTCTCATTCTCATCCTGATTATCTGCATCGTCTTCTGACCTCTAACAAATAATCCCGTCATGATGCTGCAGCGACGTCACCATGTTTGTATGTCGCAAAAAAACACAGTAATTGTTGTTATTCTTGTAGCATGTGGCTCATTTTAGTTAAATCTGTGTATGCGTGGCAGTTTAGGACCTCAGCGTGTTCACATGGTGTCTGAAACATGTTACTACAAACATGGATGTGAACCATCAACATGAAAAGATCTGATCTGATTAAAAAATCAGAATTAAGCGTTCAGGCTGTAACATGAACGTAGCCTGAGCCTGACTGGTTAGCGTAGCTGGTTAGCGTAGCTTTAACAGAAGCTTTACCAGTGAGCTGATTTTTTTATGAATTCCCCCGTAATGTTGTCGACCAAACTGGATCCAACAAGCAGCAACTTCCTTCTTTCCATTTTGCAACTTGAGCGTACGTCTCTCCTGGAAAATCCGGTCATAAATATTTTCATACAGTCATTATTAATTTCTTTTTGTTTTTCTTATCTGAAGCTGGAGCCTTGTTCGCGCCGATCCCTTCGCTTTTCCTCCCATCAACATTCTCACCTCAAGCAATGATATTTTAGCTGCGAGTCGCTATGAGCGTTTGGCGTGTGGGCGAAATCCGCCGCGCAAATGCCTCAAGTGATGGACGTGACGTGTTAAAGGACCACACCACCCATTTTGCATGTTTGAGCCTAATACATTTAATTTTCTTACATGTTGTTTCATACTGACAATCATTTCCCAAAGGATAAAACTGTATTTTAGCTTTTCTGATATTTTTCTTTCAAAATCAAATATTCAAGTCACGGTCCTTTAAATTTTTCCATAAATGCAGGTCTTCTTTTGGGACTATATTCCCCGGTGGAGGCATACATTCACTCCACGCTTTTTATTGAGCTTAAACACTAAAATTACATAACTTCTAAAAAAACCTGAATACACGTCTTGTTGGTGATGATGGATTACCTATCCCAAGAACGTTTACAGTATCAACAAGTTGATTTTAATAGCAGAATGAACTGAAACCAATGGAGGTCTGGAAGGTAGGAAAAACATTTTTAATTCACTGTTCCAGTAGAATGCTTTGGAAATGATTGTCAGTAACATGTATGAAAATTGAATATATTAGGCTCAAACATGCTAAATGGTCCTTTAAATATTTTGGCATTGTAACCTGTAGGGTTTATATGTGCTGCAAAGCCTCCTGGGCTTCTTCCGTGAACACCTCTTCCTTCCCGGCCCACGAGCCGAAGCCGCCTCCAATGTTCCTCTGGGAGCTCCGCTGTTTGTCCCGGGAGAAGAAACTAAACCTGAAACACGAGATCAGAGAGGAGGAGACAGAGGTCAGAGGTCATTGTCATAAAATGGTTATTTCAGTGTAAACGTCACAATCTAAACACTGATTTATAATAAGACGTGTCTTTGTGAAGCCAAAATCTGTCTAAATGTTAGAATTATTCCAAAAAAATCATGTTAGCATCCTTTGTGCAGCATTTCTGAACATAAATAGATTAATAGATTTATTTTTTGTTACCGTAACTGTTGTAATAAAACAGCACCACATTTCAGAATTATAGCTTCTGTTTCACATTGTTGGTGTTTGTGGTTGTATTTCTCACAGATAAAACAAAATTACCCATAATCCCCACTGTTTCTGCTAACAATAATGCTGAGTTAGCTCGAAAGTCGGATTTTTCAGACTTCCTACTTGGAAAAATGCGTTAGAATGGCATTTGAAGTTGGAGGTCTGACTGGGAAACTCAGACCAAAATGATCTACTGACTTACTGAGTATGACGTCATCAACATGGCGGCGCCGTGGAGGTGAGCTTTGTGAATGGAAATGATCAGCTAAAAGGCGAATAAAGTATTTTTTATGGCATGACATTGCAATAAAAAGGTCAGAATATATCGCCATGGTAACTATCTACAGTGTATAATAACTGTTTACCATTGATATATAAGTGTAAATAATTTCATAATATTACTTCTCTGCACAAAGTTTAATACTGTGATTAATATCATTAAAATTGTAGTCTAACTTTACTTTAGATTTATTACTAAGTTTATTTAATTTTACAGTATTTATTGGTGTTCAGCTATGCTTTTTTGTTTACANATTACTAAGTTTATTTAATTTTACAGTATTTATTGGTGTTCAGCTATGCTTTTTTGTTTACATTTGGATGGAATGGTTTGAGGTCGGAAGTCGGAAATTCCAACTGGGAAAAATCTGAGTTCCGAGGGAACTCGAACGCAGCATAAGGACTTTGCAACTACAGCCTGTTTTCTCTTTGCTTTTCTGATGACAATACATTTTAATTTTAACATCAAACCTTACAGATTCTACCTGCATTACGACTGAATCTGCTTTTAAACTCTGCCTGAGCTGCCGTTAGCCTCATACCCGTTTACACCAAGTAGCTGCTTCTGATTCAAAATGAACAGGATGAACGAGGTGGGAGACGTTTCCAGTTTGTGTGAGTTAAAAAAAAAAAAAAGCTTGTGACTGGATTTGAACGGAGGCGGTATGACCAAACAAACACTCTATATTGATGTTAAAGGACCATACTGGCCAGTTTGCATGTTTGAGCCTAATATATTCAGTTTTCATACATGTAACATTACTGACAATCATTGGTGAATTAAAAATGTTTTTCCTACCTTCCAGACCTCCACTGGTTTCAGTTCATTCTGCTATTAAAATCAACTTGTTGATACTGTAAACGTTCTTGGGATAGGTAATCCATCATCACCAACAAGACGTGTATTCAGGTTTTTTTAGAAGTTATGTAATTTTAGTGTTTAAGCTCAATAAAAAGCGTGGAGTGAATGTATGCCTCCACCGGGGAATATAGTCCCAAAAGAAGACCTGCGTTTATGGAAAAATTTAAAGGACCATGACTTCATAAGGCTGTGTATCTATTACTGACACCAATGGAGGTCTGGAAGGTAGGAAAAACATTTTTAATTCACCGTTCCAGTAGTATGCTTTGGGAAATGATTGTCAGTAACGTTACATGTATGAAAATTAAATATATTAGGCTCAAACACGTAAAATGGACGGTATGGTCCTTTAAAATGCTACATGGCACATTTCATATTGACTGAACTTTTGCTGTAATATTTTTGTTGTGCTGTCATTAAAGTACCTAACACAAAAAAAGGTAAGATTAGCTTAGCGATTAGCGATTAGCTCCTAAGTCACTATGTTAATGATCAGGTCAGAGATTAAAACATGATGATTCAGCAAAAGCTTCAGAATGATGCCTGTGAGGCGCGCAGGTAAAGGTGCTACTGAGGTCAGTTTGGGAAGATGACAGACTTCATAAGTCTGTTCTGATTGGCTGATTTTATTTTTATGATCCACAATCGTCCCATTGGACAACGATTCAAACAGCCCCACAATCAGCCAATCAGAATCCAACAAAAGAGGAAGGCGTCAAAGCAACCGAAGCTCATGCGATGGAAAGCGGCTGTTCGCTAAGAAAAGAGTCTGTTAGCTGTTAGCTAGCATCAGCGGATACGATCATACGAGCGACGCGAGACGTCTGATTGGCTGTAAAGTGGGGTCATCTGGAATCAAACCAGCCGCCACCATCGGCATAATGGCTGTGAAGATCCTGTTACACAGACAAAAACAGACAGGAAGAGACGTGGAGGGAGGGGGAGGGACGGAAGGGGGACACACCGACATGAAGCCATTTTTCATGCGTACCGTATAAACCCGTGTATAAGCCGTGTATAAGCTGACCCTCTGATGTTGTTCCATCAGTTTGTTTAGCAAATTCCCTGTGTTTCTGGGTATTGTCATAGTATTCCTGTGATTTTCTGAAAATAATCCACGAACTGGTAAACATGATATTTATGTCAGCAGCTGATTACCATAACTGACCAATCACAGCAGAGCTTACTGACCTCCACTAAATGTGCTGTTAAGATGTTTAGTCAGGAAATATCTCATTCTAAGCTCTGATTTAAACTAGTTTGCAATTTCCTCCTCTGGGATCTGATCTGAATTTCTCCTGTATAAGCCGACCCCCGATTGATTTGGTAATAAAAACTCAGATTATACTCGAGTTTATACGGTACTTAAATCATTTGTGCAAATTTAATCCAAACATGAGCAAATACAGCCTTAATGTAACACGTAACACAGCCTCCGTGCACCTGAAGATTAGAAGTCAAACATGTAACCTAACATGTATGAAAACTGAATATATTAGGCTCAAACATGCAAAATGGGTGGTATGGTCCTTTAAGCNTAACATGTATGAAAACTGAATATATTAGGCTCAAACATGCAAAATGGGTGGTATGGTCCTTTAAGCACAAACTAAGGCTTTAAACTAAACCTGTGCAAACTGTGTAAATCTGTGTGTGTGTGTGTGTGTTTTAAATCATACAGGCGTTTGATTCCTGACTCTGGCTGGGTGGGCGTACGGGATCGAGCCCTCAGGTCGGGGGAGGGGGAAGGCGTCATGGAACCAACCTCATCTTCTGCCTCTTCACTGTAAAAAAAAAATCATCATCGTCATAGGGCTGGGCAATAAATCGATTTAATCGATTAATTCGAGTTTATGTTTTGGCGCGATGTGTAAAATGGCTGAATCAGAAAATCGAGTTGTTTTTTTTTAAACTACTATCTAAATGTTTTTAACGGGGAAAATGTAGCAGCGGGTCGCTCTCCGTCAATCAAACCCGTTCCCGTTTTGTGTATGTTAAACCTACAAGCCTTGTTTATACTTTGGCGTGTCCGTGAGGGTCCGCGGCTCCGCCTGCAGCGGAGACGGACGCTGTGTCCAACTTTACCAATCAGCGGTCCGTCACGTTCTGATGCCACGCCCATGAAGCTTTCAGCAGGTCAGACGTGCAGAAAGATGCTAACAGACACTTTGATGAAGATGAGCTCGTTTCTAAAAAGGTAACGTCTCTTCATCGTTTGGAAGTTGTTCGCTTTTGCGCTTCATGGCGCGGAGCTCCTCTAAACATTACAGACCCGTTAGCTGCACGCCGTGAAGCGTGCAGCTAACGGGTCTGTAGGTGGAATACTGCAACATACATGTTATATGTAATACTGTAACATGTCAGAGTATCAAGAGGCAGCAGACAGGAAGCTGGACATCGCTGCTACAACCTTTCAG